>WIQG01000047.1:600000-874940 GCA_014925785.1 Mycena galopus ATCC 62051
AGAGAAAAGAACAAGAATATGCACCTCTGGAGGATGTGGTTGAACGGCAGACGCGCTGAATGTCGTGAACGCGCCGTAACAGTCGTAAATGTAATTGCGAGCGATGAATTTACGATTACGAGTACAACTTGGTTGGGCCTGTAATCCAGGAATTCAGAGATCCAGAGGAACCAGAGAACAAGTTATTCGACTCACAAGACTTCTCTTTCGTGCAGAAAGCAAAAGACAAGTCGCAGATCGTGGCTGTGTATATGCGGCTGCGTATGACGGCGGCGGCGTTCATCCGCCAATCAACCGCGTTTTGATGATTTCGGCATTCTCCAAACGAGGATGATGTCATACAACGAGCAGATAGCATGCCACGGTGTTTCCGCATAACATTTACCCTGCTCAACGCGCGCCCATGTATATACTCGCCAAATACTCGCTAATACTGGGCGCAAAATCCGCAGCTGTACCCTACTGATTCATGCCAAAGGGGCGATGGAAAGTTTGCAATGGAATGCAAGCGTCATGGTCTGGACCTCGCTTGGGCTGAAAGTCCAGGCTCAGGTGCGGTCTCACACAAGGCCTGGCCTGACCCCGAGGCGAGTAGGAAATCGATTTGGGCGCGCCATGTCCATTTTTCAACCCGTAAATTGTTCTGAGCCGCAGAGTTTCAACTCACCTTTTTCGACTGTACATGTTCTGCCGATTCTGAATCCCCGTTTTCGTTTTCGGTCCGAGCAGAGCAGCAGCTGGTCCTGGGATTGAGGTATACATAGCATCAAGATACATAATATATAATGCTGCGAAAAAATGCAAAGATCTAGAATATGATATATAATATGTCGGGCCGCAGCAGTTCAACTGCGAAAATTCTAGGCACAGCCAAACCATTGTTCACCGAGAGGACTTGCGGGCCCATCGACTGAGATTTGTCGAGCCCGAGCCCGAGCCCGAGCCCCGCCTGGCCTGCACGAGCACGGCCTGCCGCGTGTATCAGTCCTGCTTGGAGGTTCGGTTGGGGCAGACGAAAATTACTCAAATGCAACGCACCGAGTCCGCAATTAAAATTCATACGTCTCATGTGTGATACCGAGACCTATAAAGCAAGTATGCAATGTCAGTCGTTTTACACTCAACACAATTCCAAAAAAAAACTCAACCACGGGAATCAATAAGTACTCACTTCAAATTGTGCTGCAAGTCGAACTTTCGGCATGGCGCGGACACGCCCGCGCCGGGCGTGTCTGGTTGCTTTCGATGTTGAACGAGGTTAGTATTACGAGCGGAAATCCAGTCCAAGTCCAAGTCCAAGCCTACCGCATTGTAGAAACAGGCCTGGGGATGTCGGCCCACCCCCAGAAAATTAAAATTCCGTCAGGGCGCTTCAAGTGGAAAGTTGATGAGGCCCTTGAATCGCACATTGTCGATAAGTATCGATCCCTGCACCAAAAATGAAAATTGTAAGCACTGGAAAACGCGTAAATGCGTGAACGGCGCGCAACGACTCCGAGGAAGCCTGAGCAGCGCGGGCGGGTTCCAGCCTGAGTGGGTCCCGGTAGCCATACGCGCAGCACTAGCACTGAACGAAACATTTGTTCGACTCGAGCACCGATATGAACACCGCCGTGACGACAGACGGGCATCGGCGGCTCTGGAGGATAAGTATACCAGTTGTTGAGTTCTGGAACCACGGGTCGGGGTCGGCGAGGTTCCCGGGCAGCTTGTCAGGGTGAAATCGGTGGGTTCACAAAACCCGGAGGAAAGCGTAATATTGCAAGAGACGCGCTGTGCGAATCCGTGCAAGGGGCGTGCGTACTACGGTTGCGGATAGAGCACTATAAGAGCGCCGACTCGGAAATGAGTCCAAAGAAGGGAACCGAAACGAGTTTGGGACCATAACAGAAATACTTAGTCCAACGAAGTTCAAAGTCTAAAACAGTACTTGCGAAGAACGTGGACGTTGAGATGTAAGGTCAAAAACTCCCGAAACCGTCCGCGAGTTCCCAATTGCAAGGCCGTCCAAAGATTTTGCGGGCTCCGAATTTCGTCTCACAGCTACATAGTTGATCGTCAACCAGGTATTAAAATCAAAGAGTCTGGCTGCAGCTTTCGCTGAACCAAATATACATAATTGAGTTTGCCCTCGACTTGACCCATGAGCTTGAGTTGGGCGAGCAGATGGCTCTCTCGAAATGTTTAATGGTCAGAAGCGAGATCTGCGCATAACGGGTCGATTCTAGTCTCGGAGAGTAATTACTACTGGAAGTGCCTACATAGATCGAAGAGTCGGCGCCGCCAGCTTGAAGGTACGGACTCAGACTACTGTGCAAAACCAACCTGTCGAAGCAGTAAGCCTCTCGAACCTAGATATATATATCTGGGAGTTGGAGGCGAAGGATCTCTGACAACTGAGACGGTATGTAGTGGGCAGAGGTAAAAGAGGATCAAGTAGCCGGCGGTAACCCAATTAGGATGAGAAGCACTTGGGAAGCTGCCGTAACAAGAAGTTTTTGGGCCCCGGGAAAAAGCCGTGTCACGCCGTGCCGTGCCGTGACTGCCGTGGCAGTGTTGGCGTGTCCCAACGTGAGACTGGCACATTGTTTAACTTGCTCTCACCCACTACAAACACTCTGAAGCTGCACTCAAGGCATTTCTCCCACCACTCAATGAATTAACCAATGAATTGCTGGCCTCATAGTGCACAATATTTACTCCGCACTCAGGCTGTTGGACACTCCCGAAATTAGAGTGCGGAGCTTAGAAGAATTTCCCTCTTGCTTCTCTACCCATCTCTCCCCAGACTTACTCCTTGCCCAGGCCTCACCACAGAGATTTCTTCTGACTTCTTTCATTCCTTGTTTTGTTACTCAAAGTATGCTCCCTCTTTATCAGGATCCAGAGGTCTGCAGGCGTGTTTGCAGCGGCCTGGCACTGCTGCTAGGGTGTAATGAATGAGGTCATAACACTAGACTTGTGGATTAAAAGGAGATACCAGATACCAAAACAGTCACTAGCATTTAATTAACCGATGCGGAGCCTGGAGTTAAAAAGTTCACACGGCACAGCCACAAATGCCGGGTACCAACTTTACGATCAAAAATTCCGTAGAGCTGGCATCCCATATTTTTGCAGCTTCCCCCATGGCCTCTGGAGTCCTACGAGTGATTGGAAGCTAGTATATGATTTATTTCAATGACTCCTATGGAGCCAAACTTAGTAAAATGATGTTACTCTGATCATAATGCTTAAGATGACTTTTTGGTTAAAATATTCCCTGCCGGTACAGTATTGTCACAATGCAGATCCCACATGTGTCCATTTTGACCCTAGCCTCAACAAGATTGTCTTTCGACTCTGCACTAGAAATTAACAAGTTCCTTGAGCTTATTGTTTGACTCAAGCTCCGAAGTATCCATTTGATTCAGCTTATTGTTTGACTCGGTGCTTGGAAGAAATCGACTCAGTGCTTGAAATTAGTGAGTTTCTTGGGCTTATTGTTTGACTCAAGCTCCGAAGTATCATTTTGATTGAGCTTATTGTTTGACTCGGAGCTTGCAAGTAACATGTTCATTTATTCATGATTTTGGTCCAGGATGTCCTGGGCTGTTACATAAATGAATGAAAACTAAGTTTGAGGAAGTCTTTTGAATAAGAAAAAAAAGATTTTAGCTGACTAGGATTGTGTGCCATGAGCGACTACATTTTGTTCTGCAACGATCTGTGTCGACAGCTATTTATTCACAATTTTGGTCTAGGCTCTCCTGGGCTGTCTTCGTCGGCCATTGAGGTTGATTCAGAATAGATCCTGAACCAACACAGTAGTGCACGCCTTTGCACGGTTCACGGCACGGCAGTGCACGGTATGCCACGGCAGTGCACGGTATGCCACGGCAGTGCACGCCACCGTGCACCTGTGCCGTGCAGTGCCGTGCAGTACCGTGCAGTGCCGTGCTGGTTCATAATGTTTGCATATTCACTTATATTCACCACCATTCATCTGGTACTAACCCTGAATGATTTTTTTGAGTACGAAAAACCTTCCCACTTCCGCAATTCTGGTGCACGTGCAGAAGTGTCGCCGTTTTAAAAAATCTCGATTGCGATCAAGAACTATTCACCTATATTCACCACCATTCATCCGGTACTAACCCCGGATGATTTTTTTTGAGTACGAAAAACCTTCCCACTTCCGCAAATCTGGTGCGCACGCGCAAGTGTCGCCGTTTGAAATCTCGATCGTGATCGAGAACTTTGATAGCCGTTCCTTTGCTTTTTTTCCATCAACCGTGAGCGCCAGGCCTTCGACTTGGCAGCACAATGGTGTTTGTATGTCCCTGCCCCTTTACTACTTAAGTTTGTTGCTAACCCGTTCTCTTCCAGGGTTTCTTGCGGCATATGGCCCACTAGTGGATGTTGAAAAATCTTTGTATCCTCGCTGAACGAATCTGTGTCATTCAATTCTGTCTCTTTAAAGGAGGATCTTGGACGCTAAATACACGTATATCAGCGGGAAAAACACGTATTTGTGTCCGCCTTCACACATGAACACGAACACAACCGTGGGAATTCAAATGATCCCAATAAAATAATGATTTCCACTTTCCAACATCACTTCCAGGCACCGGCAACTTTCCCTGCAGTTCATATGGGTGCTCTGGGGTCTAATTCAACCATATTGGTCAGGTTCCATTTACTGGGACCTTTCATCAGCCATTTGACATTTTGATTGTGGCGTTTCACGTGTTTTTTCGTGTTTTCACGTTGTTCACCAAAATTAATTCGGATTCCATAGGGTGAGTAGACAAGGAGAGCGGCCAGTACATTGTATGATGGTTGGGGTGGTGGTGGAGGTCCCTTGGGAGGTCCAAAGCCGGTGCGATAATTGACGATTCTGATGATATCAGCTGAACTTGTTCCGGTGTTGTGTGATTTTGGCCGAAAATTGTTGGGGTTGTCCGTTGTCACGTTTTGGCACATTTTCACGCATTTTTTGGCGTTTTTTGGCATTGTACAATACCACAATCAGATTGTCAAAAGTCTGATGTTGCTCAGTGTCCCCAGATGCAAAACTAGATTACAGATAAATCGATTGCAAAGGCAGTATTGGTAACGTAGCTTGCTACAGGGAGTAGAGGACATTGCTGGTTGTCATCTTACCCAAGAAACCCGAACTTCCTCAAAAAAGCCTACACTTGCACGTCGGGACACGCCAGCACTGCCACTGCGGCACGCCACGCCACGCCACGCCACGGCGAAAAACCGGTGCCCGAAGTTTTTGTCGCTTCCAAAGTTCCATCGCCCTTTCAAGTTTCATAGATTTCACTCACGACGACGAAGGACCTGGGGCAATTGCGCCAACAGTGCAAAGGTTGGGTCAATTTCCGTCTAAGGCCTAGGGGCTAAATTTTTAAATTGCGGCTTTGTCTGAGCCGAGGCTTCCAACTAACTTATAGCATGCACCTCGGTAGACCCTAGCTCCTTGTGCTTCCATTGCTCTTTTCGCTGTGTCTACCATTGCTCTTAGGCCTGGATGTGGTAGCCTTCCGGTAGACGCTGGCTCCCATGAGTGACCCTAGCTGAGCTTCCGCAACAATAAAATTCTTCTAGATCGCATCTTCACCCGGCTTATCCGCTAAATCAACTTTCTCCCGAGCCTTCAACCGAAATCAAAGACGTGGTGTGTCCGAGTATGCCGCGTCGAGATATATACGCAGCAATCCTGGTGGAATCGGTGATGATCGCGCCTGTAAATAAAGGTGTTAATACAAAAAAAGGGGAATCCCATTGTAGTTGAGTGCGTATCTAACACAAGAGGTCGGTGTAAATTCCATTAGTCTATGATATATCAGAGCTTAGTCTCTCACTCCGAGTCTTTATATGTTAGCTCGTACCTCGCTATATAAAGATAAAAGCCCAACTGGCCTCGTCTGTAAGCGGTGGTACGAAAGGACCAGTTCGGCCCTATGCCTTTACAGCTTATATACGCCTTACTCTCCGCCTCACCCAAACCCCCGATTCCGAGTTCTCGTGCACCGAATGTACCGCCGGGTGAACTTTTCGTACTTGCGTTCGTTTGACACAGAGCTGAGACTTTCATTGTTTTCGGCACCCTATTAAGGTTGGGAGTGGAATCGTCTGATTGTGTCCAAGTTAGAGCAGACTGAAATGGAAGTCAGCGGCTGCCGCACCCCGCGCGGGCAGAACCACGTACCGCATGCGGCGAGCGTTATAGTGTACGCCGTCTGGTATAGAACGAGCCGATTTAGTTCCAAAAACTCAACCGCGGGATTATAATGTGCAAATAATGTGTTCAAGTTGAACTTACGGCACTGCGGAGGCCATCTTGAAATGTATCGTGATGTAGATGATGGTCCGAATTTTAACCTAGTTCTGCCACCGGCCCGGTACAGTTGATTTTCCAGCTGGCTGTTCCTTTCCTCACTCCGTGTTCCCAAAACTTGAAAGAGGCACAACAATTTCTCGTTCGCCACGACAAACGTTCAGTGGGCCTCTTTGATTTATGACGTATAACACATCTTATTCATGATTTTGTCTTTTCGATCTAGCAGGTCACCGATCTCTGTCTTTTGTTCACTGAGACCTCTATCATTGTTATGATAACTTTTACAGCTCAAGCCCTTATTATAATCACGCGCATTCGCCGATCACCAGATCTTTAGAGTTTGTCTCGTCCCGATCAGGTTGCTGATCGCTCGCTTGGACCTGCTCTTTTTATTGTTCGTGAGAATGATCAGTTTCCTTTGTTGGTCTCACTCTTGTGTCGTACAATACATGAAATTTCTACCATCCAGGTATAAAAGCTGGACGGATTTTCAGGACTCCCCAGGCTAGCCTACCATCACTCACTCGCCCACATCTTCCAATCCAAATCATCCTCCCATCAATGGACTCGTTCACCAACACCATCACCAAGAAGGCCGAGGACGTCGTCCTCCCTCCCACCAACGAGGATGGCAGCGGAGGATCCAGCGGCAGCTGCGTCGTTTGCAAGGAGGACACCACCCTTCCGCCCATGAACGAGGACGGTAGCGGAGGCTCCAGCGGCAGCTGTGTCATTGCTTGAACGCCTTTCGTCGTTCAACCACATCGGCTCTCATCATTTGTGAGTTGATCTACTGTTTTTGTACTTCTCCGAATCGTTCTGACTTCAAGTTCTCTTTCAGACCGGCATAACCATCATTCGGCGACCAGAAACCTCCTTTTACGCGCCTCCTACGGCAGCGATTATTTTATCAACTTCAACTTCCTTGATATTCGTGCACTTGTTATACATGTATACACCCGTAAATAACCAAATTTGAGTCTGCAGCTTGATTTGGTACACATCGTTTCTAAGAAATTGCCCGAGCCACGAATGTATTTAGGACGTTCAAGCGTTTGAGACGTTTCTCATCGAGTTATCACTTCCGATGGTCAAATTTGGTTGCAGATTATATGGCGTACATTTCGGAACTTCCTAGTCTTGGCTTTTTAGCTGAACCGGAGCAATCCTTGTGCTTGAACAAATAGGCTCGAAGCCAAAATACAGTTCGTGGTTCGATTTTCGAGCTGATACCCACCGTTTCTACTCTAAATTCCAAATACTCCCGCTGTTCAAGTTTCCGGGTTGGCCATTGAAGCTTGAACCTTCCCATACAGCGCATGTCGGTCCTCAGATTCGTCGATTAGGGCGCGGAAACGTCCGCCTTGGATGTCCAGCAGGTTTTGGGGAGTGTCAAATTCGACCTGGGGAAGTCGATACGTTACTCAATAATCGAAAAGTATGCGGGAAAACACAAACGATACGACCGGAGTCCAACACTATCTGAACGCGCCATATTCAGCGATCACGAACAAAAGAACATATGAACGGGCGACTCACGATGCGGTCCGCATCCATGACACTTTGAAGGCGATGTGCGACGATCAGGGTGGTCACGTCATTCCCGAGACCAGTCCGCAGAGAATTTTGAATAACAGCATCGGTTTTGTAATCTAGTGGGCGGTGTTAGAAAGGAATTTCTTGAAGCAGATGGAAGTGATACCAATTGCGGAGGTGGCTGGGAATACAACATGAACATGGGTTGGTTTTGCCGAGGTGCGAATGCAAGCTACACGTACCTTCATCGAGAATCAGAAGCTTGCTCTGGCGGATCATCGCGCGCGCCAACGCAATAATTTGTCTTCCAATCGAAACTGAACAATTTTGATGGTGCTGGACTGAAAATACGCCCACCTTTGACCGACCGACAAATTAGTTCCACCGGACGAGATGTTCGTATCGAGGTCGATGTTGTTTTCTGCTACTTCTGTTTGCAAAGAGTAAAGCCCAGCCGCTCGAAGTGCGCGTATCAGCTCGGTGGTCTCAAACTGGCCAAAAGGGTCAAGATTTTGACGCAGGGTTCCGCTGATAAGCTCGGGCTGCACGACAAGTCAATGTCATCCAAGTAATATCGGAAACCCACCATTTGAGGTATAATGGTGATTTTCGAGCGCAGAGCGTCCAGGTTGATAGAGCTGGTCACCATTCCATCGTAAGACACGGAACCTTCTGTGATGATTGCGCGCAGAAGAGCCAGCGTCAAGGAACTCTGCCAAAGGAATATCGGTGTCGATCAGGTCTAAATAACGGAGGCCTTACTTTGCCGGATCCCGTCCTCCCAACTCAAGAAGTTTCCATATTTAAATAACTGTCCACGGAAATACAAGTGCGTTGTGCGCTCACCAATTCCGATACGTTCTCCGGGTTTAACTTCGAATGAAATGTCGTGCAAAACGTCGGGGCTCTCTTGGGAATATCGTGCAGAGAGATTCTGAACGACAAGCCCGCCGCTGGTAGGCCACGCTGCAGGCGGCATTCCATCTTTGGTCGGTCTCGGCTCTTGCTCGATTTGGAGGTAAACCTCAATTCGTTCTAGACTAGATAGAAAATCGTCAGTCAATTTCAATAATGAACGGTTAAAGCTTGCTTGTTTGCTAGGAAACGGGACATCGTATCAGCACGTTCGGGAGAGAAAATATACGGCACTCACACAGCAGCTGGAAATCATTCAGACGTCTAGCTCGCAAGATTAAGTGCGTCCTTTCGAGGTTTCCGAATACACCTTACATGATCCAAGATGTGATTGTGGAGCTGAATTTGACCGCAGCATGCAGAGAGAATCCCGTATCCGCGGCGCTGTAGTTCTTGAAGTACACCAGATATATAGCCAGGGACGCAGTGAATAGATTGCTGAGCATATTGGTCCGAATAGCAGACCACCGCGTGAGGTCGAAGGACAGCCGTGCACTCCTGCTGTAGACGTCCAGTCGACGAAGAGACTCCTGGATGAAAGTATGCTGACATCCGTAAGCCCGAATTGAAGCTGGGATTTCCGTCACTGAATGAAGACACAACGGACACTAGGATATTAGGTGCTTACTGAGACCTGTTACGGCCGCCGCAAAACTTGTCTTCCTCAGCGTGATTTTCCCTTCGCCAAAACCAAACACTCACTGTCCGAGCACGGGCGAGCGGGCAACGCTCATCTCACGTTTGACGGATATACGAGCCGGCATGAACAACCTGCCACAAAAAGCACCCAGAATGAAGAGAACTATTCCCGGGGCGAAGAAAACGGGCGTGAATAGTACGATCGCACCGAAGATAACAACCAAAGAAACAGTGGAATCGGCAATGTCCCACAGGCCCGTCGCTATAGGACCATCGACCATGCCTATATCTTGTGTGAATCTCGCGATGATGCGAGAAGTGGGAGTCTTGTCGAGCCATCTAATGGAAGAGTCAACCAAGCCAAGTTGAAGCCACCGAGCTGACACACCTGAGGGTCGTATGGAGCACAGAGTCAACAAGTTGCATATGCAGTGACTTCGATGCCCGAATGATTCCAAACGTGTATAGCAGGAACCCACAGGCGTAAAAGAAAAACAGCGACAGGAGAATTGAACCTAAAATAACACACGTAAACAATGGTTGAAATTGAGGTTCGAAGCCACAGCCAACCATAAACACTCAAGTAACTGTGGGAATCAACGATAAATCCAATTGAATGAGAATGAAACGACTCACTACAACGCTGGAACCTCAGAAGCAGGTTTGGAATCGTATTGTGAGGACCAATAGCCCAAATACCATGTTTGGAAGGTTCCGGCAAAATTCTGCAATATCGAGCTGACCAACAGCGCCAGGAAAAAAAAGACGGGATGGCGACCTCCAAGGGCGCGGAGATATATTTGGACTGGCCCAAAATGAGTTAGGTGGGAATGCAAAAAAAACAGGGTTCACGGACCAGCACTCCAGGGCACATCCCCTTCCATGATTTCCTCGGCCATAATCAGTTTTCCACTGGCAGCCTGCTTCTCCGGCACCGGCTGGGATGCCGTCGCGAGCTCATCGGCACTTGTGAGACGGGCTTGCTCGTCGGCCGCTTCCTTGTTGAGTTTGACGTCCTTTGACAACGCATCGTGGACCGATTCTTGACTGATGACGCGTCCATCGACACCGAGCGATACAGTAAATTGTGAGACTGAATGAGCAAGTGCAATGTTGTGTGTCTAAAAATTGTCTTAAGATCCAGGCTGCTGCCTCAGTCGACACAGAAAACGCACCACTAGCAAAACAGTCCTACCCGCAATCAAATCCCCGCCGAAACACTCCTCGACGATCCATTTCGCAGTGTGCACGCTATTCCTACACAAGAATAGAGGGGGACAAGGAAGATAGGATGCTTACTCGAGGGCAGCGAGGACATCATCCAACAAGATTATGCTCGCTTGCGAATAGCTGGTTTTCACTGTAAGCTCAGGTATACATAGCATTGACTACTCACACTGCCCGAGCAAGAGTTACTCTGGCCTTCTGGCCACCGCTGAGGGTGAGACCACGCTCGCCTTCAGTGAAAATCAGTATTCCCCTTGAGTTAATTGATGGCCTCCTTACCCACAACCTGCTCGTCTCCTGCAGCAAACAACTCCAGATCTCTCTCAAGGCAGCATTGATAGATAACCTAACAGGGTAATCAGGAACCGAGCCTTGCCGAGAGATACTCAAACTGACTTTTTTGTAGCGCACTGCGTCGAATTCTGCGCCAAAAACAATGTTTTCCTAGCCCAACTGTTTGTGTGCGCTGGATCGAAAGTTGAGGCATGCATACCTTGATCGTAGCGCTCTGCACCCATGATTCCTGGGCAGCATACGCTACACCGCCGTCCCGAGGTAGGCTGTACCACGACTGCGGTGATGTTGGCGTAAAATATGTTTCTCCTGAGATGAAAAAGGGTTAATAATCTTATGAGGGTGTAAGAGCAGGTATCAGTCAACCTAGAAGCGAGAGCAAAAGCGTTGTTTTTCCACTGCCAGTTTGCCCAAGAATCAAATTGATGCACCCTTTCTTGAAGATGAGATGATCAATGTGCAATGAGAATCTGCGAGCCGCCGATGAGTCTTCGGGAGGAGAAATATCGCTCCAAGAAAATGTCGCGTTGTGGAAACCAATGTCTTCTTGGTTCTCTGTGGGGATGGGGATCACCCGCTCCTTGGACGAGAAAGCATCAATCAACTCGGTCTGGGATACGATTAATGCCATCAGCCCAGGGTCCATCGCTCTGCGTAAGCACCCACATTACGAAGGAAATCGTCTATGCGATCCAACGATACCTTACTTGTGATGTACAGAGTGTACGACGAGAGGAGACTCTGGACAGAGGTTTTGAACATATCGAAAACAGTCATGGAACTAAAAACCTGCAGCGTAAAATTAACCATTGAGGTGGACCATGGCCATGGCGGGACGAACTTTGGATGCACTTAGTTCCCCCTTCATGACGATCGTCTAGAATCGCTCAGTTTAAAAACATAGATGATGTCCCTTCACGAAGCAATTACTGACACTGCGAAACTTGTTAGGATATGGTCATTTCGGGAAAATAACGGCGCACTAGAACGAATATGTGGACAGCATGGTTATAATTGGGAGGAGGATACTTGAAGGAGGTGAACACTGAATCGGCCAAGTAACCAATGTCATAGCTCACTCGATGCAGCCATTGACGAGGTGCAAGACCTTTCTCTTCCACAAATAAATGAGTTCAGCCTGCCGCTTGTCGGTGACTTCTGCCCTAATGTTGTTTTCCCAAGCAAAAAATTTGATCATCCGAAGGAGGTTCACGGCTAAGTACAACGTGAATATCATAGCAAGATAGCAACATGTCGACGCACTTTCGGTAACGGTCTGCACTCGGGCGTCTCTCTGTTTTGCCAAGTTCCGTTGAGCCGTCTGCACCCATTTTCCAACATAACCCGGGACGGGTAGCATGGCAAAGGTCGTCGCCATTCCAATGAATGCGCTGTTAAAAGTCTCCACATCAGTACACCAAGAGCGTGGTAAGATTCGACAATTTTACCTCCAGCCCAATACAGCGTAAAGGAACCAAACAGAGAGGATGAACATGAGGGGCATATAGACTAGCGATAGCAAGAGTCTCTTCGACTGAATGACGAGCCGAATGTCTGTGGTGATCATGTTATTTAGTCGGCCAAGTAGGTTGCGCCCTTGCCCCGACCCTTTCGCAGCGGTAGGCTCGGATTTGATCCTCATGGACAGTGCGTGCTCGAATAAAAGCTCGGTCAAGATAGCCTCTGCGCGGACGGTCGCGCGGGACTATGTGGGATCACTGAAATTAGAGGCAGGACATCACGGTAAGGGCTGCACGAGGACTCACTACGATGAACATGTACCATTGATCGCCGAGGTCGTGGATCGTTGGGCCCGCAAAGAGCCACACAATCCACACCCACGGACGCAACGATGCAGCCTCGCCCTTGGTCTCTACGTAGCTTTAAGTCGGTTCAGCGGATGATAAACACACACTGGTGGAGTCCACCCACTGTAGCAGGTTGTTGAGGCCGATAGGCACTACAAATCTGCCGAGAACGATCACAGCAGATGTTGCAGCCAAGATGAGGATCTCGGTACGGAAAACGCGGACAAGTCCGAAGAATAGATGACGTCGTCGTTCAATGTGCTACGATTCGACTCATCAGCGGGTGCAGCCCACAGGAAATTCTCTGGAGTACCTTGAAATTTCTCGATCTGAGGTACTGCGCGGAGTCGTAATCCGCCAGAGGAGGCAGAAGATCGTATGGCAGGCGGCGGAGTCGATGCGCCAAAACAATAGTAGGATTGAGAAAAGCATAGAAGACGAGCGATAGGACGCTCGCCGTCTGCTCGGGGTTGGGGACTTCCATCGGATTCTGTGTGAAAGTCAGAAATCAGGATTGTGCTAATGCGAAATGCAAGTACCAGTGGATCGACGGGGGTATATTTGCGAGGACTAAGCAGCGGCACCAGAACCCCCGTGAATGCAAGAAGACCAATTCTGATCCACAGAATGAACCTCTCAGCAGAATCCTTGGGGACACCGGAAAATGTGCCAAGCGGAAAGATATCGCGATAGACGTATACACCGAGGGTGGAAAGGAGAACTAAGTTCAAGTGATGTACAGCATTGTCACAAGTTGGTTGCCGAGCGCAAATAGACACGAGAGCGAGTAGGGAGACATAGACCTGATTGAACCTGTCAAAAATGAATAGAGTGATATGCGCTGGGAACGTACATATGTTAGATTTACACCGGGCTGCAGGCTCGAGACGAAGCGGATTGTGTCGGCGACGGAAAGCCCGAGTAGTGCAAGACATCCGACAAGTCTCGTTATATTGAAAACGGAGCAGTGGCCCTTTCGTCCTTTCGGTCCTTTGCCAGATCCAAACGTGGAACCCAAAGCTAGGACCGCAGCAGACAGAGCACTGCTGGCTGCAGGAATGGCCAGCGACTCCACATCAGGCCAGTTGTGAAAGTCAAGTGGCGACATATTATGGTGGGGAAGAAGAAGTAATCCTCAGCCTGTAGCCCGTCCAGTGTTTTGTGGGTGTAATAATCAACGGAACATTGGAGCTGACAGTTGGTAGACCAGTGAACTTAGATGAGCGCTATGGAGTCGGATCACCGAAGAATCTGGCATCTGGTGGTGTGCATGGGAATGAATCCCAGTTTTTGATAATGTTGAGTCGGAGTAAGGGCCACCGTTTCGAGGGACAGACGCGGGTTTGACCTCGCCAGTGAGACTCTTCCGCATCGTTCGGATTGGTGGCGGTGAATTCAACTCGGAGCGCAGTTTGACTTCACAAAGAGTAATCTTGCCTTGATCTTGCCGATCTCAAGTGCATGTTGAGAGGCTTCCCTGGGCCTGAGCTGAGGCTTGAGGTTTGCCAGCTTTTGCCAAGCGTCGGGTTAGCTCGGCATTATGATCTCCCTGATTGGTGATCAAAAAGCACTCTTTCGCAGAAACACTTCGAATTTTTGTCAAAACAATACCAAAAGTTTAGCACTGGACACTGTTAGAACTTGATTTCAAATTTTAACCTTTCAATTGTCAGTGCGAGCTTTCTTTCATAGTACTACGGTGTTTCCTTATCATACAGTAGTATTTCGACCATTTTTTGCCCAGGTGACAATAGAGGCTATTCGAAGCTGCTTTTCAGCGATATCGACGCGCTGCTGGAGGGCGAGATGTTCCGTGCGGAGACGCGGGCGTCGCGTGCTTGGGCATCGAGGAGATGCGGCGTGATCTTGCGGCTTTTGCGGAGTACATAACAAAGGCATCGTCGCGGTGCGCGAGCGTACCTCGAGACCGATGAAGGCAAGAAGGCGCTGCGGGCAAAGGGCAAAGAGGAATACGTGAAAGTAGGCATCGGGGACTTCGGACTCAAGACCATCATCGTCTCCGTGGCGATTCCCTGAATCACAAGTAAACCGCGGTCGCAGTCGCGCTTTCTAATATTTTCGGCTCTGGGGCGACGATACGAGCACTAAAAGGCCGCCCCTGCAAGAACATTGTGAACCTGCCCAAGACGCCGGACGTCGTCATCGCGGACAAGTCGTGACCGTTGAAGTTACTTGTATCGCATTCACTAATCCAATCTGCGAATAACCGCCCGCACCAGCACCGGCAAGCCCTGTGCGACGCTACCAGCGCGTCCTCACCACGCGTCCGCCTCCTCGCACCCAACTGGGCCCCCGGTGTGCGTCTGCGCCGACTGCATCACACAGTGCGGCGTGAATTGCTAGATGCTGTGCCCCGACGAGGCGTTCGCGCACGAGGCCGTCTTGGGGATGTTCACCAGCATGGCGAGCTCGATAAGGTGGTCGACATGGATGTCGTGGACGGGCTGGAGGCCGCGGTGCGGCGCGCGGTCGATGCGTGCGTGCGGGCGCCGGAGAAGGTGCAGGAGGCGTTGGGGCGTGTGAAAGGCATAGAAGCTACTCCCGTGCAGGTGCACATTAGCCTTCCTCATAAAGCTCCTCAGGTTTGACCGCTTCACGCTGAAACGTGTGCCGGCGGTCTATGGGTGAAATCCACTACAATGCAAATCTGACGGGCTGAATGCAATGAAGAAGTGCGCTCTAGTTCAGGATTCACAAATCCCTAAAACAACAACCAACCAAACTCCACTAGTGATTCCGGATGCAATCCCAGAGAGTGCAACCGAGTACGGGTCTTTGTGTACCGATAGAAGATACACGGGAACAGTTGTTTAATATTTGCGGATCGCAGCAAGGAAATCCACGATCGTCTGCAGACAATGGTTCAATTTATAGTTTTGCAACTCTGGCACACCAAATAAAGCAAAATTTCAGTCTGGACTGAATTGTGAATTTATTTGGTAAGAATCAATGCACATATCAGCCGCATCGGATTTGGCCCGTATCTGATGCGGCTGATTCTCATAGTTATTTTCTAAGAATCCATACATATATCAGCCGCATCAGATATGGGCCATATTTGATGCAGCTGATTCTCATAAAGAAACTCAAAGAATCAATGTGAGTTTCTGCCGCGCTGAAATCCACGAGCAAATTTTGCTATTTGTTGATAGAAATAGCAGCCAATAGCATAAATAGCTCAGGGATTTCAGCCGTATAGAAACTCACATTGATTCTTTGAGTTTCTTTATGAGAATCAGCCGCATCAGATATGGCCCATATCTGATGCAGCTGATGTGTATATTGATTCTTACAAAATAACTATGAGAATCAGCTGCATCAGATACAGGCCAAATCCGATGTGGCTGATATGTGCATTGATTCTCACCAAATAAATTCACATTTCAGTCCAGACTGAAATTTTGCTTTATTTGGTGTGTGGGTCACCCACTCTAACCTCGTAAGACAGGAGCAGTGAACCAATTTGACACGTAACACGCAACAAATTCGGAACACATGTAGAACACGCAAAGCACGTAGGACACACACAAGTAACATGCAGGACACGCAAGACACGTACACGTACACGCAGGATCACGTAGAACACACACACACGTACATGCAGAACACGCAAGGGAATATCCCGAAAAAGCTGATAGATTTGATAATAACTCGAAAATACAAGCACGCCCCCAAGGACAGCCTCAATGAATCAAGCTGGTGGTTCTGCCCTTCTGTACTCGCTGGAGCAGACCGCTAGTCTCTCCGCTTTACGTTTCCGGGTAGGAGTCCGTCCCTTCTCCCTACAAGCTGCCCACCTTATATACTGTACATCTAAAAATAACTCTACAAACATAATATATTAATCATCGGTGTAACCGTGTCCGTGACTCGAGAATATGAAATAACGATCGCCAAGCTTGCTGACTGATTATTTTAGATCCTGAAAATGTTAGTTCTGGATTAGTCCCTCCAGACATTGTGGTTGGATTGGATAGCCCTTCAGTGCCTCTTTACAGACACCCTGAACTTGTGTATAGCCCAAGAGCTACCCTAGACCATCTACCCGTCGAGGTGGAACATGGTTGAGCAGACTCCCTATTTGTCTGATTTATTTCTGACGCGATCGGGGCCCTGACTTGGCACCCGAGTGGCCCTAGTATTCTGGATTTCTTGGGCGCACTACTTGTGCCCCTTGAAGGATTCTTGGAAATCCAGAACCTTGGGTCTTCTGCCTACAATTAGACACCCTGGTCCCCTTCATAGCTCAAGCAAGGACCTTCTTCCTAAATTGGGTTTG
The DNA here is from genome assembly GCA_014925785.1 of Mycena galopus ATCC 62051. NCBI lineage: Eukaryota > Fungi > Basidiomycota > Agaricomycetes > Agaricales > Mycenaceae > Mycena > Mycena galopus. Next base: position 617,051 of record WIQG01000047.1, read on the forward strand.
AACTCGGTTGCCATATTAAGCCGATCAATATTTGATGGGTGTACGACACCGCATCCGGATCTGGCCTGTTCCGGTCTGAAAGGTTCTGGGTCATCACGTGATCGAACACGTCGCCTCATTGGTACAAGCATGGACAAACAATGTTAAAACTCATTCAAGATGCACTTGCTTTGAGTTCCACAAATAGGCACAGAATGGATATTTTATTCCCCAATGTTCGTTTGGACTATCTGCAACCTCCTGCCCATAGTATGGCAGTAGGATCCAGAACCAGCGGCATATTAATCAGAGGCACCCAGTATGTGTATTTTCTGGATACTCATCCGCAACCGGTTCCGGATTTGGCCTCTAGCGTGTAGTTCCAGGTCTACTGACTTGGGACTCGTCATAGACCCAGATGCGCGTGTATCTGCAATGGAAATCCAGAAAACGTTAATTTTCAGGTGTTGGCGAATTCACGGCTTATCAACGCGCAGGCGTATCATGTGCCGATGAAGGGCCTGGAGGAGACGCGGGAGGAGGGTGAGGCGGATGGGCCCGGGGTCGAGGTCGGGAGTACCATGAGGAAAGGGAGTTTGGGGATGTTGAGGCCATTCAAGCTCAAGATGGATTGTAACGTGTGGGCCTTGGCTTTTGTTACTAAACTGAGATTTGTTGGCATCAGTTTAGCATGAGTGAGTCTCCTATTCCTCTCTCCCTTCTGCGTACCCTAAATTCTCCGTAATGTCCACGCTGTCTTCAGTGACCAAGATCCACGTCATCGCCCCGCTCGCAGCAACTTACCTTGAAGAAGACGGCCGGTTTGCCACGGACTTCCTCGCATGGAAAGATCTCCTGACGCTGAGCGAGCATGACACCCAGTCGGAAGACGTTCATTTCGTGTCGTCTTGGCTCGCCGCGGCCGATTTGACATCAGGGCAACGTCTCAAGTTCAGCAATCCAAGAGCTCAACGCCTTCTAGTCTCCGCTACTGTGGCTGATGGTGTCTCTGTCGTCCCAGAGGACTGCCTCAAGATGAAGTTCGTGCTCAAAGTCGCGGAAACGTCCTTCCAGGCAACCGTAGATGACATTGTCATTATTATCATCTGCAGGCACGGCAGTCAGGGCACGGGCGACATTGCCGTCGGCGTTGACGGCGAACTGCTCACCAAAGTAGACCTGGAAGACGCTGTCGCCGCCATGCAGGTTCGGCAAGACTGCCTCTTCGTCATATCAACAGCATGTTTCAGCGGTCTCTGGACCAGTGACCGCTGGACATTGCTCTCGGGCGCAGAGGCGCAGCAGGAGTCTGTGTCAATGCCGGCCTCAGGCTCGGGTGAAAATTTCCCATATGCTGAGCAAGCATCGGGTCATGGGCTCGTCCGCCCGCACTCGGTGATGAATCCAGCGGCCGGCAAGATTCTCCTCGCTCCTGAGGATGGCATGGTCGTTCCTCCTCATGCTTTCTCAGGTATGCAGAATGCAAGGCACACTCTCCCAGAGGCCCTCTCTTGGATCGCTGACATGTGTGGCACTGTCGGAAGTGTTTCCTATGCACCCCTCCCCTGCTTACCCTTCCGTCCTTTCTTGGCCGACTACGCGGACCGGCTTATTGTGGTCCTGGCCAACCCCAACGGGAACTGCTGCTGCACCATCGAAGAAAGGGATAAATCGGCTCGGCGAGGATCCCAGCGCCGTTCGAGCGTATTGCGCCCCCCACTCCCCGTGCTTTCCCTTGACGAGACTGCCGAGCTTACGGCCCTCGCCCAGCTGTTCAATGCTACCCTGCGCGTCAGCACCGGCACTTCTGGCCCGGCCATCCGCCTTTCCACCAAGGTCGTCTCCAGCGCCGCCCTCTCCCCGGAGACCCAATGGAGAGCCCTACGGCTGTTTCGCTCCTGGGCAAGTGAATGCTGGCGCTCGAACGCTGTTACAACGCATATGGGATGGGAATCCCCGCGTCCTGCGGAGCGCTGGGGCAAGCCACACGGCATCAAGGAGACGCAGGAGGCGGAGGCGGCTGGAGCGCGAATTTATGCGGAGTTTTTGCCTGCACCAGCCCGCGGAACATGGTCTCTGGTGCCAGGGGCGTGGCTTGCGGATGCTTGGACACGACGTGGGGCAGTGGCGGAGGAGGACTGGGCTGCTGCAGTCCGACACGCATGTATGGACTGAATCATTGCTATGTTCACGTTAATACCCTACAGTGCAGACTATATTCTCATGGTAGTCACTACTGTACATACATCCAGACTCTGGGTTAATTTCAATGTGGGACGGAAGAAGATGGTCTTCTTCACTCCAGTAGAACGAGAAGAAAGAGGGCAAGGCGGTGGGGAAGGAGCAGTCAATGAAGTGGCGCAAGGGAAAGAATGCATATGAGGAGGAAGACAAGGGAGAGGAGGGCGATGGGGACGAGGACGATAGAACAACTGTCAATGGGAGCCTGCCATTTGGGTGCCACTGACGTTTGGATGCGGCCATGTGAGGGAAAGGGAAAAGGTGCGTCCAACTCAATGTTACGCGACGTCTTCGAGCTGAGGACAAGGTTGTGGGATCCGAGATTTTGTTTGGGGCCCGGCGCCAAATTCCCAGATTAAGGTGCTTGTAGTTCTTTCGAGTCGTCTTAGGCGAGCTCTTTCGATGGAGATTGGCATTTTCATTCTGGGTGAGGTAGTCCTGCAGACCGGCCATAACACGCACGTGAAGTTTCAAGCTTTTTAACCCAACTCACGATTATGCTACTCAGTTCTTCGGGGCACATTTCTAGAAATATGGGGCGGCTTGTTTACTCAACTGAACTTTGTGCCTATTTCACTCGGTCGACGAGATGCCGTTCACGGACCGACTTGCCGAGCCAATTGGATGTGCTTGCATGCAACCGGATTCTCGAAATCATTCGGCTGTGTACTGTAGTTCATTAACAGGTAGTCGACTTGGCGGGGTTGAAAGGAGAAAAGGAGAGTTTCAGACGGAAATGATTATATTCCTCACAACTACATAGTGAAAACATTCAGTTTTCACCGGCCAAAGTAGTTCCATCGGGTCGCGAATAGTACTACTGTTCGTCTGCGACTAAACTTGCTGTGACATTCTCATACGGTGCAAACCGATACGCCATCCACCTCAGGGCAAAGTTGTTTGCCTCCACCACAGACGTAAAGCACAAATGTAGGTGCTGTGAATCGTGCCACGAAACGGAATGCATTGGCCGCAAAGTGGCATCACACTTCCAACATGATCGCACCAGGTCCCAGAAGCGTTGAGGCATTGCGTGTCCACCTTTGTCAAACGGACATGAAGTGTATGGAAGTTCTTCGTCTGTTTGAGCAGTGCTGAAAGCCATGATCACGCCGCCGTTGGACTTTCCGGCAAATGGAACCGTTCCCTCGCTCCAGATCTGCAGATAAAGAGTATTAATCTAGTTGTAAAGGGTGTGGGAAGAGCTGAAGCGAACCTCGCAGCAAACACACACGAACACCCAAACATCGGATTCAATAGTGCAGTGGAAAGATCGGTCTGGTTGATAGACGTCGGGAAGCAAGAGCTCTGGGGACATCCACCGGGTCGAACCCCCGCGCATGGACAATTTAATTGATGTTTCATGCTCAGCAAACACGGCGAGCCCAAAGTCAGCAAGGCATGCGCGGCCTTCCTTGTTTATGAGGATATTGCGCTAGTCCAAAACGATGTTGAGCACAGTGGCATCGGGGCGAATATCACTCACACCACACAGATCCCCATGTACAACATTGACCGAGTGGAGATATGATAGACCCGTTATGACATCATGAATCTGAACATCCCCGATGAATTGAACGAAATCGAGAGAAAAGACGGGCGCACCAAATGGATCGCGTACTTGGAACATGGAGAGTTGTCTAGCATATACGACAGCACACTTCCCTGGGCCATCCACTGTGACACCATCACTATGGTTTGGCCTGGAAATGTCAAGGAGTCAACGCCCAAAAGAGGCACGATGTTTTCGTCTACAAAGGCATCAACAGATGGACATCAAATTTATCAATGCAAGCTCAACGTTTGAGATAGCTCCAGGCCAGTGCTTCCCTGGCGAATTTCTGATGAAGGATCCGCCAGGCCGAGTCAGATTGGTCGTGGAATATCTTCAAAATCTTTAAGGCGACCTCCACTTTCTCCCCCGTGTTGTTCGTGTATTGCCTGTGATAGATATCAGAAAAGCCACCGAACTTTACAGGACGGTCCGTCAGCAAGACGACATTCCGAACCTCAAGTTTCTCTGGTAGGATGTTCAGTATGTCTGCCAAAAGACGCAGCAGACGGTGAGCACGCCGTCTCAATACCTTTTCTTCCTTTGGGAGACCGGAATCCAAAATCTAGGCCTTGTGAGCAGAGCACAGTTGAGAACAATAGGTGTCCTACAGAGTGTGCCAGGTTCAGAACTGCAAAAGCCTGGTCCTGGGGTATTCTTTGGATATCGCTCTTGTAGGTGTCGATTTCAAACAGCATTTGAATGACTTGACAAATATCGAGGTTGTCCTTCTTGAGGCAACTCTCAACTTGGGTGTTTGATACATGGCTGAGGTTACACAAGGACTGCAATGACGATATCAGTAGGTACTGAGATGTTACTGGATGGACTATGTGCCTCGATCATCCATCTGCAGTCGCTCGAGGCGCAATGAAGGGCTTGGAATATTTCAGCAGTCGTTGGCCCTTCCGATTTGAGAATGAGGGAACGGAGCTGACGGAGTCCCGTCCAAATTCTTAATGCATGCATGAGAACAATGTTTGGTGGTTGGTCCAGTTCATACCTCTGGGAATGTTCATCTGGGCTCCGCCACACTGCTTCGAGCAAAAGCCAGAATAGTCTCTGTGAACAAGTTAGTATGGAAAGGACCACGGTAGCCGGGGTATCTACCTTGTACAGTGAGGTTGAAGCAGCGGGGTTTTTCCCAGAATACATACTCAATCCATTGTCGCAAAGATAGAGGGTGGAGACATCATGGTGCAGCATTGACCCACCATCGTTGAGGAGATCCGGCTGGCCGATCACTATTATATTCCATGGTTGAGGAAAGTCTTTGGATGTCTCGATTATAGCGTGCAGTTCGGTCACTTGTTCAAGGCGGGCGCCATTAATTATCAACGTTGTGCATTCGGGTTTCTGATTGTCAGAGTCGAGAGATTGAAATTTGGCCTGCATGCGATACAATGGCTTGATGAGCAGATATTTTGTTACGTCTTGCGGTTCTGCGGAATCATATCCCAGCCAACTGTCAAGGCAAGGAAAGCCATGTATTCGTGATAGTCAGGCCAATTCCGCTCTGTATGGTGGAAGTTGTTCCAGACTATCAATGAGAGGAATAATCACCCTCCGTTGGTGCTCCACATTAATGTGGCGAGGACCAAAGCCCAATTCTAGAAGAAGCTTGAATACGGTGTCTGCAATGTGGCTGTTATTCTCCTTCCTGTTGGTTGCCGTCCAGAGTAGTTTCTGCTTCTGGGAGTGTCAAGTACATCTTGACCAATGAGAAACATTTGCAGTCAAGGCACTCAAGATTACGGTGGACGGAGGGGGAACGGCCTCGGATACGTCATTCTGAGTGGACACCATATTTTCTAATCGGCAATTCGCGAGCCATCTTGTAACTGAAACCGATGAGCTAGATCAATTGAGATCACTCAGGAAGGGAACTAACCCATCCGGGGCGAATATAAGAAAAAACCGTGACTTAAAATTTCCGTCAGGAATATTGTGTCATGATAGACGAACGTGATCTAAAAGAATTTTACAAATGAGTAGACTGTTATATCCGTGTCCGGAAAGAAAAGGAAACGGCCGGAAGGGCCGGAAGGACGGATGGCCGGACAAAGTGTCGGGGGGCCGGACAAAGTCCCGGATGTAAAGCGATACCACAAGAGTATAAGGGTACACCAATTAACTTGGCTCCGAAGGTCGGATAGAGAATAGGACAGAGGTCGGACGACGGAGCAATGCGGAGGCAAAGCACGTTAATTATCAACTAAGGTTACATCCGAAGTAAGTATGTATTTATACTAAGTACAGAGATAGTCCGGATGTGTTCGGAGAAGAAGTTAAGACAATAGGAATAAGCAAAGACAATAAAGACAATAAGGAGTACATGTGAAGCATAAGTCATATGGTCAGAGAAGGGGAAATGCTCAGTAATTCTTCATTGCGTAAAAACCCCGAGGGCGTGCGTCAACGACCAAGGCCGGACGCAACAGCGAGTGAGACGGACGCGAGCCGGAGTTCGGATGACGCGTCCGGAAGGGAGGAGAGTCGGATCCGAAGATCCGGACGGAGGACGGAGGAAGTCCGGACGGAGCCGGATGGTGTAGGAGTTGCATGGTCGTAACAGTATCCCCCTCTTAGGGTTCCTTGCCCCCAAGGAACAGGAACCGAAAGGAATACGGACCGGAATGAATGAATGACTGAAAGAATGACGCGATGACGTGTGGGAATGGAAACGGACGTGGCAGCACGTGACGGTGAGAGCGTTGCCATGGGAACAACAACTTTTTCTCTTCCCTCCACCATGTCGTCTACCTCCAACCGTGACAGCACTCCACCGCCACCCCCGACCGGGGGTAAAGGGAAGAACCGAGAAACGACGCCGGACAGGAACACCCGAGAGGAGGAGGAACGGAAGGAGGAGGAAGCGCGCAAAAGAGGCGCTGCTGCGGAATTGAGGGAGGCGGAGTTGGCGGCGATGTCGCCCGAAGAAAGGAAAGCGCGGGAGGACGCGGAAGAGCAGAACCGGAGGTACGCAGCCCGTCTCCAGGAGTATGAGCAGGAAATGGCGGCCGAGGAATGAGCGGCGGCGGAAATGCGCACGAAGGCCCGTGACCTTCGCCTCCGTGTCTTGGCTGGCACGGCCACCGACTACGACTTCGCGGATCTCGCGGATATGCTCCGTCGGGCGGAATCGCCGGACGCGAAGGACGTACTGGACGAGCGGATCGGACCGGACGACCTGAGCACGGACCCGGGAGAGCCGGAGACAAGTGGGAAGAGGAAGAGGAAGGCGGACGGCGACCGGAAACCGCGCAAGAAGGCGAAGGAGGAGGATATCGAGTGGTTTTTGGCGGTAGAAGGTAAGTGATGGATTTGCCTGCTTAAAATTCTTTGGATCCCGGGTTAATTGATTAATAGCATGTGAAAATTGCCACAACCACGGGATCGAGTGCGAGGTCGCGCACGACGACAACATCCGCGTGTGCCGTGAATGCCGGCGCAAGAAGATCAAGTGTCCGCTCATGCCGGAGAGTACGGTCCGACGTCCGAAGGTGAAACCGGCGCGCATGAAGGCCACGAAGGGCAAGTCGTCCACGACCCGAGGACGGACGGAACCGGAGATCCCGATTTCGCGTCGGACCCGGATGGACGACATCCGCGACCTGCTGGAGGAAACCCAGCAGCGCGTTTTTCGTCTCGAAGCCGCGCGGGAGACGGACCGGAAGTTGATGAAGTTGTGGGCGCGGAACGCGTGGAGGGACCGGGGAGAAATCTCCTCTCGCGAATACCTCGAGGAGCTCGACGTCTCGCTCCACGACACACCACCGGCCTCGGCAGTCGACGACATCCGGAAATGGATCCGGAGACAGAAGACCACATCCATCCGCGACTCGGAGGACACGGACGACGATAGAGTGGATGGGAAAGGCGATCCGGAGAGCGAAGACGAGCCGGAGGACGAAGAAATGCCACCGGCGGAGGACATCGGACGTCCCGAAGAACCGGAGCAACCGGAGGCAGGAGGCAGAACGGAGGCGATGGAGGTGGATGGTCCGATGTACGGACCCGAGCCGGAGCCCACTCGCGCGCCAGCCGAGGTTGGTCCGTTCGTGGAGGTCGCTCCGGGCGAATTCGTCCAACCCGTTCCGCCGGAGCCGAAGGTAAAGGAGGAACGAGGCGCGGAGCTTGGGATGTCGGACGCGGAGTACGAGCGCCACATGCTGGAGCTCTCGGCAAGTCAGACGAAGAAGAAGCAAGAAGCGGCGGAGAAGATTGAAGAGGCGAAGAAGAAAGCGGCTGCTCTCGCGGATCACATACGCCAGCTCGAGGTGGAAAAGAACGCGTTATTGGAGAACGCTAACGCGGAGGCGGCCAAGGTGAAACAGGAAGAGGAGGAGAATCGGATCCCCCTCGATGCGCTTCCGGAAGGAAGCGAACTCGAGGGTTATCGGCTCATCCGGGACATCGACGGCCAAATCGTCTACGAGATGCTCGATGACGAGGAGCCGGTCGCAAGTGGTTCGGGTACGCAGCCGGAGCCGGAGCCGAAAGAGCCGGGGCCGAAAAAACCGGAGGAATCGCAGGACGGAGGAGGGGAAAAATGAACGATTAAAGTACGAATGATTGTAAATCAAAAACGGACATTTGTAGAATAATTTCTTGAGTCCAAAATAAATGTTTTCTAGGTCATGAAGCGCGTAGAGTCGCCGACGAGACGGAGTAAGACCGGAGGGATGTGACCGGAGCCGGAAGCTCAAAGTCGTTCCCATTCGGGTCCGGGCTTGTCCGGATAACGCTCATGAAACTCTGCCAAGAGCTCCGGAGCGTCCAAATCGAAGGCCGGAACCCACTGGTACTGTTGTCCGGTCGAAGACCATCCGAGCCATTCAACATAGTACCGGAGCGGACAACGACGGTAACGTCGGTCGATCTTGGAGTCGAGTATGGTCGATAGTTCGAAATGCTCGTCTCCGTCGATAATCTCGACCGGTCCGGGTGGAACTTGTTCGCGTCCGGGGAATGGATTCGGGAAATGTGGTTCTAGCGCTGAGACGTGAAAAACGGGGTGAATGCGCGAAAGGGCTTTAGGAAGACGGATTCGATAGGACGCGCCGGAGGTTTTTTCGATGACTTCGTATGGTCCGAAGTGCGTCTCGGAGAACTTCTCCGTGGGCCGGGTGGTTGCAATGAACTCGGTCGACACAAAGACATGATCTCCGACCTCAAGGATCGGGTCCGGAAGACGCTTTTTATCAGCAACTTCCTTGTAACGCTCCGTAGCAATTGTAAGTTGCGCACGGAGGTATTCGTGGACGGATTGGAGGTCATAGACGTAGTCCCGGGCTTTGTCAACATCCTTGCCCTGGATCGTAGTCTCGTGGAAGGTGAGTGCCGGATGATAACCCTTGTTAGCGAAGAACGGAGATACGCCGGTTGATGCGTTCGGAGCGTTGTTGAGCGCGAACTCTCCAAGAGGAAGGAGCTCGGCCCAGTCGTCCTGTTGATACGCACAATACATCCGGACGTACTGTTCGAGGGTTTGGTTCATGCGTTCCGTCTGTCCGTCGGCCTCCGGATGGTGGCCGGACGTAAAGTGCATGGTCATATTGAGTAGTTCGCCCAATGCGCGGAAGAAAGTGGAGAAGAATTCCGTGCCACGGTCGGAAGTGACATGGGCCGGGACTCCGTGTTTGGAAAAGACGTGAATAAGAAAATGCCGGGCGAGTTGCACGGAGGTGATATGGAAATCGCAGGGGAAAAGGATAACCTGCTTGGATGCACGATCAATGATGACACAAATGCAGTTAAACTCGCCGGAGAAAGGAAGATTTTCGATAAAGTCGATGGAAATGGAATGCCAAGGACGGAGGGGAACCGGAAGTGGACGGAGAAGACTGTACGGCTTGTGCCGAGGGGCCTTGTTGCGCTTGCAGTGAGTGCAGGATTTGCAGTAGTCTCGGACGAAGTTCCGCATCTCTGGCCAGGCATAGTCACGCCGGACGAGGGCCAGCGTACGATTCTGTCCGAAATGGCCGGAGAGTATGTGATCATGCTTGTTTTGTAAAACACGTACATGGAGAATGTCTGGAGAGTTGCCGGAAACCTGCGGGACGTAGATCCGGTTGTTAAAAAGTAGAAGTCCGGTTGGATCTGTGGTCCAGCGCGAGCCGGAAGCATCGGACGCCGCGGATGCGAGTCCGGAAGTAGCGGCTGGGTCGTCCGGATAGTGGGAAATGATGTCGCGGTGAAGCTGATCAACATCCATGACGACGGAGGCTCGGAGACAAACGTCTTCAAGGTAAGTAGCGTTAAGCGATGCGGATAATTGATCGGACGTGAAAATGGGCCGGAAGTTCTGAGGATTGATCTGGCTGAAGGCCGTATCCCCCTCTTTCGGATAGACGTCCCATCGTCTAGTCAAAGCATCGGGTTTACCTCCGAGTTTGCCTGGTCGGAACCGGATCACCATATTGAAATGGCAGAGATATTCGGACCAGCGTACTTGCCGACGGGTAAGGGTTTCGTCGTTGCGAAGTATTCGAGGTTCTTGTGGTCCGTGACAACGTCGACAACTAAAGGAGCCCCCTCGAGATAATGACGCCAATGAGTAAAGCAATCAAAAATAGCAAGGAGTTCCTTATCGTGAGTGTCGTAGTTGAGCTCCGGAGCCGTAAGTGTCCGGCTCCGGAAGGCGACAGGGTGAAGTTCCCCGTCATCTCCGGTGATGGAGAGTATGCCCGCGATAGCGTAGTCGGATGCGTCCGTTTCGACCGTAATCTGACGGCCGGGAATCCAATGGTGGAGGACCGGAGCATCCGTAAACGCGCGCTTGAGAGTGTCGAAAGCCGTCTGACAAGCGACCGACCAGTCCCACTTGATAGCGGTACGGGTAAGCCGGGTGAGTGGAACGGTAATGCCGGAATAGCCGTAGATGAAACGCCGGTAGAAGTTACAAAAACCGAGGAAGGACTGAACATCCTTAACTTTCCGAGGGACGGGCCAATCCGTGATGGCAGAGATCTTGTCCGGAGCCATCCGGAAACCGTCCGGAGAAAGAACATAGCCTAGATATTCGCAAGTAGTAACACCGAACTCGCATTTGGGAAGTTTGCAATATAAACCGGCTTCCCGGAGGCGCCGGAGCACCTCCCGGACGTGAGCGGTATGGTTGGACGGATCGTCGGAGTACACCAAGATGTCATGAGGTATACCACGACATAGACGTCCAACAGATCTGCGAACAGCGTATTGAGGAAACGCTGAAAGGCGGCCGGAGCATTGGACAAACCTTCCGGAACAACCCGGAAGTTGTAGGAGCCGTAGCGTGAGCGAAATGCGGTTTTGTACTCGTCGCCCGGGGCGACCCGGAGCAAATGGTAGGCATGCCGGAGGTCGAGCTTGGTATAGATACGTGCCTTTCCTGGTGCGTCGAGGAGATCCGAGATCAGAGGAAGCGGATAACGATCCTTCTTGTGATACGGTTCAATCCACGGTAGTCGACGCAAAGCCGGAGACTTCCGTCCTTCTTTTAGCGAAGAGGATAGGAGCGCCATGGGAGGAACGAGACGGATAGATGAAGTCCGCCTTCAAGTTCTGATCGAGGAACTCCTGGAGCGCCAAAAGTTCGGCCGGAGAAAGGGAATAGATAGGACCGACCGGAGGTTCCGCGTCATCGACGGTCTCGATCTTGAGATCGAACTCGCGATGGGGCGGAAGATTATAAGCCTCCGATTCCGAAAAGACATCGGCGAAGTCGTGGTATTCGGCCGGAATGCCGGACAAGTTAGCGAAGTCCGGCTCGGCCGAGGCTTTAAAACCTAGACTTCGTGGTCGGCGTAGCACGCAGAGTATACTGGATGGTGCTTTTATCGCGAATGATAGCGCGGAAAGCAGCAGCGTTGACCATAGACACAAGCGGAGCAGTAGTGAACGGACAGGCGCGGGGGCCTCGGGTGGCGCCGGAACGGTGCCGGAGGTATCTCCATAGAAGGAGCAGGTCCGGGCGAAGACGTCAGCGGTATAGACGGAATGAGAGCCGGGGTTGCCGGATGCTCCGTATCCTCCGTAACCGGAGGGACCGCAACAAGGGCCGGAGTGATCTCCGGGTGTGTCGACACAGTAGATCGTCGTAAACAGGGCTGAACTTTAGTGAGGCGTTGCGCCATCAATCAACGGATTGTAGCGGCGTAGCCAATTTAGTCCAAGAACCAAGTCGCAGCGATCCAGACGGGTGACGTAAAATTCCATTGAATGGACATCGCCAGAAGGAAACCGGGGCAATAAATGCAGTTGTGGTTTATGATAGATGAGGAGCCGTCGAGATACCGGAGCTTAACCGGAGGGACCGCGTACGGAGAATACCCATTAGATTCGCAAACTCGAGTAGACACAAAACAGTGCGAAGAGCCGGAGTCAATGAGCGCCCGTAAGCGGGAGTTGAATCCCGCGGCAACTCGTTGTACAAAAGACGGACGCAGGGTTAGGCCCGCGTCCGGAGTAGGAAACCCGGACAGAATGCCGGAAGGAGAGATAAAGTCCGCGGAGAGTAAAGATATATCAAGATCGACGTAAAAGGCATTAGGAGAGAGAGTGGACGCGTTGAGAGTAACCTCCGGAAGCACCGCGGAGTCAACACGGCTCGGACCAGGTGCGGAGGGTTCCGAGCCGCTGTCTAATTTTTTGACTCGGGGGTAGAAGAGGCATCAGCGGCAGGCGCAGGCGGATTAGAAACGTTTCCAGCCTTGCCTTGAGCATTGCCCGGACGCTTCCGGCAGTCGGCCGTCTTGTGGCCTTGACCACCGCAGAACATGCAGAGGTTGTTCTTTATGCGCCGCTCGCGCTCCTCGGGTTTGAGTTTACCGGAGGAGTCGAGCTTGGCCGCGTACGGTTTCGGAGTCTTTGATGACCCGGAGGCCTGACCCGCGTTGCCGGACGTAGCCGGAGGAGTAGTCGACGGAGGATTGGTCTTGGCCGGAGGATTGAATTACCTCGGCCCTTGCCCTTTCCCTTGGACTTCCCACCACGACCACCACCACCCTGTCCTCCGGCCGGAGGAGAGCCGGAGGCATCTCCGGACGCCTTGCCGGAGGGTGGCGGATTGTTGGTAGCGCGCTCCGCAGCTTTCTCGGCCTGTCGACGATGGTAGCGCTGGTCGATCTGCGAGGTGTAAGCCTTGAGTCCGACAAGAGAAGCAGGAATCTGGTTTTGCGCGATGGTGTCCTTGATGCGACTGGGGAGGCCCCTGTAGTATGCCCGGAAGAGGGCAGCCTCGTTGTATCCCGTCATAACCGCGTGAGTGTCGAACTCGAGCTGGTAAGTAGCCAGCCGGTCACCCGGCTTCATCGACAGCGTCTCCAGAGAGATCCGGGCGTCCCCGAAGGGGTCGTGCGGACCGAAGTTAGTCGCGAGCTCCTGTACAAATAGTCCCCAGTTTGCATCCCAATGCGGAATGGGCGCGGTACCGCTCGCATAGATGTTGGGCATAAACCACTGCTGAGCGGTGCCCCGAAGATACAACCGGACGTAGAAGATCTTATCTTCGTCGCCTGGGAAGTCTTGTGGGCGTTCCGCAATGTGCAGATAAATCTGCGACATGAAAGTGGTGAATTTCGTCGGGTCCGAACCATCGAATGTGTCCGGAGCCTTGGAAGCGGTACGAGTGGATCGAGGAGGAGCAACAGAGTTCTGTGCGAGGAGAGCCATAGCCTGTGCCATTTGTTGCACGGCGAAATCGAGCTGCGGGTTGTTCGGAGCGGGAATGTGAATTGTCGGACCCGGAGGTCCGGGGGGACCGGGAGGACCTGGAGGACCTGGAGGCAGCGCCGGACCAAATGTGGTTGAACCGGAGGGTTTGGAATCGGGGGAGGATTTCCGCCCGGGGGCGGACCTCCACTTCCTCCACCTCCGCCGCCTCCACCGCTACCGCCGCCAGGAGAGCCAGAAGGTCCAGGAGGACCGGAAGGGCGCGCAGGCGGGGGCAGAGTAGAGCCGGAAGGAAGATTGGTGGGTGGTTGGGCAGTAGGGTCAGGAGTTTGTCCTCCACTGGCTTTACCTTTACCCTTGTCGACCGGAGCCGGAGTAGCCGGAGGAGCAGTATGCGGTCGCGAGCCGATCGTAGTAGGCGATGGCGGGACAAACATTGTTTGCCCGGAATAGATCGGAGGAATCGGAGCGATCGGTTCAGTCGTCTCCAATGGGTCGACCTCTTCCGGTACCTCCACAATGGTAGCGGTGTGGACCGGATGATGAAACATACAACGATCTGGGGTAGGAGAAGATATGCCAGTACCGGAGCCACGATCATACTCATTAAAGTCCATCACCTCGGGGTAAATCGATCCGGGGTATTGGGAACCGACCGGAGATTGGCTGAACTGCCGGAAAGCAGCTCCACGGTTTTCTGGGTCGAGAAGCGGTCTTGACCACATAGCCGGAGCATGCGGCCGAAGAGCACGCGCATCCGGTTGAAAATGCGGTTGGGACCGTTGAACCCGAGGGTCACTAGGTGGTGAGAGCATGGGTGGCTGAAAACCAGAGGTAGATTCTACGGGCTGCTGGCCCGGAGCCTGAATCGGAACAATGGCGCTGAACTGGCGCGATCGACGACGATCTTGGCCTACATCCGGAGTGGGAACGAGGTGAGCGTAAGACATGGGAAGAAGCCAAATTAATTTGAGTTGATAATACTGTTATATCCGTGTCCGGAAAGAAAGGAAACGGCCGGAAGGACGGGCGGCCGGAAGGGCCGGAAGGACGGATGGCCGGACGAAGTGTCGGGGGGCCGGACGAAGGTCCGGATGTAAAGCGATACCACAAGAGTATAAGGGTACACCAATTAACTTGGCTCCGAAGGTCGGATAGAGAATAGGACAGAGGTCGGACGACGGAGCAATGCGGAGGCAAAGCACGTTAATTATCAACTAAGGTTACATCCGAAGTAAGTACGTATTTATACTATGTACGGAGATAGTCCAGATGTGTTCGGAGAAGAAGTGAAAGACAATAGGAATAAGCGAAGACAATAAAGACAATAAGGAATACATGTGGAGCATAAGTCATATGGTCAGAGAAGGGGAAACGCTCAGTAATTCTTCATTGCGTAAAAACCCCGAGGGCGTGCGTCAACGACCAAGGTCGGGCGCAACAGCGAGTGAGACGGACGCAAGCCGGAGTTCGGATGACACGTCCGGAAAGGAGGAGAGTCGGATCCGAGGATCCGGACGGAGGACGGAGGAAGTCCGGACAGAGCCGGAGAGGTCCGGATGGAGCCGGACGGAGTGGGAGTTGCATGGTCGTAACAAGAGGTACAAAGACCCAATAAAAGAGTGGCCTGGTAACAAGGGTTAGAAGCTGGATACCATACAACGAGATTGAACAAACAGATGAAAATCAACATCGGGACTGAAGATTCTCCCCACTTTACCAACAAGGATGATGGTTTTGAGGTTCAGCCCCTTCTTCTCTCTGAACCAGCGCCAGAAGCCCTCGATAATTATATTGTGAACACTCTTGATTATTCGGCAAACAGGATGGACGTCAGGGTCAATATAGGGTGCGCATGTACTCCTAGCAAAACACGATGAGTGACTTTCAAGTCTGAAAAAGAAATTGATTGACAAACCGAAGTGCATCTTGAATTGCGTACTGCCAACCAATTTCAGATCCTTTGTCCATTGTCATTTGAACGGGAATTGCTTGAAGATTCATGAGGTGAACAAGCCTATAATGAGAATGTTCAAGTTGAAACTGGACTGACCACCAATTTCTTTAATGAAATCAAGAAACAAATGGCCAATGGCCCCTGACGTTCGACTGTTCGGAACGAAAGAAAGGAACAGGACTGTATCAGTCCACTTGTCCTTGTAGCCATATATGGGAAGACCAATGTCGCCCATGTCGAGGGCCAGTTTACCCAGTTTCTCGTGCCCATCACATGACACCTCGTGAAATGGCCCATTGGAATTCAGCCCGGTGCGCGGTATAACAGATTTTTTCTTTCCGGGGAAGCGATGATCAAAGCCCATTGGGAAATGTTCCAGCATGATTTTCCGGACGGTATCCCTGGTTTCGGACAGAATGAATGAAACTAATAAACTTCCAAGTCAGCAACCAACCTTGGTATCATCATGCTTTCTTGTTGCAGTACTGTCTTGAAATAGTTCGGGCCGTTGTTTTGTGATGTATCCAGTTGGACTTTGTCGATCACTGCTTGGCGCGCAACCTCGGGTGCGGGGGGCTTTCGATTAGTTGGTATGTTCAATCGTTTCTGTATTTCCTTCAATTTAGTGTGCCTAATTTTTGAAGGTGAATGAAGGTCATAACCATAGTTCATCACTTGCCGAATTGAATAATTCAAGTCTGATTTGAGGTTTGCGATTCGGACGTCGGCCTTCAGGCCCTTCGAAGCATACCCCAGTAGTGCAGCCCTGAGAACTTCATCTGATGGGCCTGGAATATTCATACTGTCAGCAGATCCTGGTGGCGCAAAAATTTGAAACACTTAACAGTCTTTATCCCCGTACCCGTTTTTGCCCGTTGGGTTCGGCATAATAATCCAATGAAATGGTGCTGCTTTTATACCCGAATTTCGCGCACGGACCAAGTCAAATATTGGGAATCTCGCACGAGATACACGGTGCACGGACCAACCAGTAAGCTATAAATTAGACTGCACCCTCTACCGGTTGGTCTATCAGCCTCTCTGATATGGCCACTGCTCCCAACTCAACTGCGTGCGATGGCTGTGATCTAACATTTCCTCTTCGAAAAGGGAATGGCAAGTGCAACAAATGTATCAAACTCGATGAACATCCACGGGATAGCGTCAAGTACCAGGACATCACAGTATGCTTTGAATTCAGTCGCTTCAGCGGCACTCTAATCCTTCATAGACTTGGGAACAATGCATAATGTGCGGTTCAACTCGACGCAACAACATGCATCATTCAATTCAAGGAGACCTGCACATCATTACCTGTGGATCTTCTGACTGTAGGGCTGAAGTTGGAGGTCAGCTCCTGGAGAGAAGTGGGTGCTTTTTATATTTTTTCAACTCGGACCGTTCCTGGATTGCCTTCTTCTTTGGTTGTTCAACAGATTCCCCAACTTGCAGTGTCCCCTCCACCGTCCTAGATCGCGCAAGCCTGACCCGTAATCGTTTGAGACTTTCCTCTTCCTACAGAGGTGCAACAACATCTCTGAGCACACAGGCTCTTCTCCGTCATGAACATGGCAATGGTGATCCTGGCGAGGAAAAGGTTATGATAGCATGGCAGGTACTGTTGTTTGACCACCACTTGTGACTTTACAAACTCATTACTTGCATAGGTACGCATTAACAGGGGTCTCAATGCCGACTTGGGCCAGGGCGCCAACACATGGGCTACATCCAATCTTATGCTAGGTACGTCTTCTCCCCTGCATTCAGGCTTGTATTTATAGATCTTTTTCTAGATGTGAAGACAAGCCTGACAGAACAAATTTCGAAAGAATGGGAAAGACGTAAAAGCGCACCTCTTCTCCCGTGAGTTACTATGCTCTCTATCTTGAAGTAGCACCAGCTAATCTTTCTGCTTAAGTGAACATGTCTCGATACGCTGGCATAATAACCGGATGCCGGTCCCGGATACTGCAAATCTTACAGTTGGGGACTTCTATGCCGCCCATTCAACCAACGGAAATGCCGCAATCTATCTCGAGAACGTGCCTTCTTGCTGGAAGAGTCTGTCTGCCAAGAAAAAGCAGCCATTCATGGCCCTAGAGCTCTATGTTGATACCGAAAGTGTAAGTTCCCCCTTCTAATTCGGATGTTCCTCTTCTGATGTTCTATATCAGTGGGCAGATAGTACTGAAATTTCGGATGACAATACCTCATCTACTTTGAGAAGCATTCAAAACCATCCGTCTCGGAAACGTGCCAATTCAGGTGAATCTGACCATTCGCTTGTCAAACGCACTAGAACCACAGAGATCCTTCCCAGTCAAGGTATGATTCAGACATTGTGAATCCACTGTACTGATTTCTAAATTACAGGCTCACATTTACGATCAGAGTTTCGCATGTCCAACATTTCGGGAGTGGCTCCAGTTTACACTCGGTCTCTGGTGACACTAAAGAAGATCGTTTGCATCTCCGATCCCGACCAGTGTACCCCAGAGTTCGAAAGCTCTGGTGAGACTGTTGCTGGTAAACTACGTGATGTTCCGTTCAGTTCTGGTGCGATGAAACATGCATACGATGTACGTGTCTATTTTTTTCGGCAGTTATCTTTTAACAATGCTTCAGATGCGGGGTGATGATGGGCAAAACTATGTTTTGAAGCGCTTTTATCGTCTCAGCGAGGACACCGAAAATCATATTTCTGGCAAACTGCCATTCAGCATTGATGACCACAGAGCTCAGATCGAAGCCGAGGCCATGCGCTTGGCAATAGGTGCATGGTTCCTTGAGGCATTTCTGAGGCATGCAAATGCCTTGAATGTTGCCATCTACGATAGTGAGATTATTGGGTTTCTTCTTTTATCCACATACTAATTTGATTTCTTTTAGGGCTTGAATTTGCCAGGGCCTTCTTGGGCGAAGAAATCGAGAGTCCCACACCCGCTTCCTGTGTGAAAGAGATCACGCCAGGCAGTCCGGGCCTCACTTGGCTTGTGGAATTCAAACGATCATCCACTGTCGAGCATTTTACGTACACACTGTCACACAGATCGACAAAGCGGGATCTGCGAAGCAGCACTATCTATGCCTTCGCTCATTTTGTCTGGGGACATGGCAACAAAAGGTTAATCATTGCAGATATTCAAGGTATATTATGGTCTGGTTTACAAAACACTGGCTGATTCCAATCACAGGGACTCCTGCACTAGTCCGTGGCAAGGATGGCATGATCTTGTTTGATCCAATGATGCACACAAGGGATGGGTATGTTCCTGTGTCCGACTTTGACTAGATTTGATTTCTCATACACTTATCTCAGAGCAAGCGGAGTGGGAGATTTTGGAATGCACGGAATGCGTAGTTTTCTTGAAGCTCACACTTGCGGAGATATTTGTCGGCGTTTGGGCCTTGACAAGACAGCTCCGTTGCTCTTGGACAATGATTCTGAGGAGCCCGCCACTCCGGATGTGCCCGACAGTGAAGATGATCAAATTGACCAGCAAATTACATCCACTCTCTCTCCTGCTGCTCAGTAATTGTGAGTTCTGGTCACCACATCCTTGAATACTGTTGGTGAAACTTGTTCCAGAGATCCCGGTTCTCGTCTTTTCTAAAATTTTCAGGATGAATTGGGTATCTTGTCGCCTGTTAATATTGAATAATACCCATACTAGTAGTGTCTATATGTTAATTTTAATTGTTCATAATGAGATAATATTGCGGACCAACCGGCTCGGAATTCTTACTTACCTTTCTAAACCATGGCATCCAGCTAGGCAGGCCTCAGTACTACTGCACTGTGGGGAAGGAACCTGGAGGGCGGCAGAGACAGGCCTATCTCAGCAGATTCACGGAGTTATGGCCCGATCATGACATGCATGACATGCATGACAGCTGACAGAAATCGAACCGCGACCAATCCGCCTACCCTATGCCGTGGGCGTCAGAACGCCTCGGCATAGGAAGTCTAGATGATCGTCGCGAGGCTCGACCCGACTAAGAAAAGGCGCGTCGAGCTAGCCGAGATTTGCCACGTTTAGGTCCATTGGCTGCCTAGACAGGCCTAGCCTACAGCTCGGCAGACCTCAGTCCGACTAGATTTTATTTTGCCGAGGGGTCGGCTGAATGCAGTGAATACGAAAAAAGTCACAGGTGAAGGAGCAAAGCCAAGAGCACACTAGAAAAAGCGATCAAAACAGTTTCAATTTGCTACAAGATTGTGGGATAGATGTTACATGGGCATGCAGGTTCTGGTTCTTGTATCGCATGTATCATATATGGATGCAGCGTCGAAATCTATGCGACCGGATGAACGAGCATGTATGTAAAATGGCAAAAAGACAGAAAGCGAATGTCGCGGATATCATCAGATGAAGGCAGAGGTCGTTCGTGCGATATGTAACGACTGGCAGGATGCAAAAGAAGGAGCAGGATGGAAATGGATTGTACGTATAGATGGATGGATGCAATGCGTGAATGTCGATGATGTTATACGATATGTATGTATGCAGAGTCCGCACGCATTCAATTGGAGATATGTGAGGATGAATGTAGCGATACGTGGATGGATGATATGATATGAGGTACTATACAGTTCGATTTATCCGCAATTACCTGGATGATGATGGATTTATTCGATATGGTCGAGTGCGAATTCGAGTCGAGGATCGGGATGCAATGAGACTGGTGGTATCCTGAGGTAAATGCGAGTGCAGCCGAGTGGTGGGTATGGGTATGCGCCTGCGTTAGGCCGAGCGAAGTAAGGTCCTGTTATGAGATTGTTCCTGTTTTCTTCGAGCCGATTAGCTGAGATAACGGTGATGATGCATCGTTTGATAAGTTTGAGAGTGATGGAAAGGGAATCGACGAATAATATCGGGGGTAATTGAACGAGAACAGGCATCAGCGCGACGTCGAGGAAAGAAAGCGTACCAAAGTTTTAAGTGGTCATGCAAGCGAACATACGTTTAGTACCCGTAGTAAGCGCACAGCGGTCGTTGAAGGAGAAGACGCATGAGAGCGGATAAAGGAGAAACTGGATTGCATGGACGTACGGGAGCCAGATAACCTTGCAGCCGGTCTTGCAGCCGCGCAGCGTTTCCGTCGCAAAGCGCAGCGCGCCGGTCCTTGTCAGCCTGCGCAGGAATCATAAGATGAGGTTGTGAAGATCGACTGAGTGGAGGCGTACCGTAGGGAGGACGGCGGCGATCAGCTGGCTCCCCGTGAGCGAGAGCGTGAGATCCACGATCATCGCACGACGAGCACTACGGGATGGGTCAGTCACGAGAAGGAGAGGAAGAAAGGAAGGACGACGTACCACTTCGTCGGCTCGCACATACGCTGCACAACGCGGTCGAGCGTCGCCTTCCCGCCCTCCTTGAGTGCCTTGACCACACTCTTGCTGCCCTGCTCGTTCGTCGCGAACTCGAGCAGGCCAGTGAGGAAGTACTCGAGCGCCATTGAGGGTTGCTTCTCCGGCGCGTGTGCGAGGACTGTATCGATGATGGTCAGAGTGGGAATATTAGAGGAGATGGAAGAGCGTACTGTGCTCGACACAGTAGGAGCCCCACTGGCTCTTCGCGACCTTGCTGAATACCGTGGAGCCCTCTACCAGCAGCTCGTCGACGATCCCGTCCTTGGCGCTCTCCTCGAGGTTCTCGAAGCCGCGCGCTAAAATAACGCGAGTCAGTGAGGATGAGGATGAAGAAGATGGAAGATGGATTACATACCTGCACGACGAGCGATTCAGTCGCATGGCATCAAGCACGGCCCACTTGCCCTTGAGGGACTTGTTGACGCAATGAAGAATTAGAATCGGCGTCGATGAGAAGAGGTGGACGTCCTACGCCAAGATCGGCAGCGCCGGTGGGGTCCACGAGAGCACTGTGACCTACAAGGACGTCGCCAGTAAAAGCCAGAAGTGAATAAAGGAAGGAGGAAGCGTGGACGGTGGAAGAAACGATGATCAAGAGGAAGGAAGTCAAGTCGGAGGAACAAGAGTCAAGGCGGAAACAGAGAGAGAGGATCAAAGGAGAGAACGGGGGCGAATGAAGGAGCGGACGATGAGGGACAGAGGTTAAAAAGAATGAGAACCATTCTCACCTTACTCCACACATGCACGCATGCTTGTTCACCAGCGTCGTCCCCGGATCTCCCCGAAGCAGCTCCGACACAATCAACGAGGAAACCTCATCCCCTCGTAGTCGAGCGCCTCTGGAGGACGCAGTGCCCGCAGCAGTTTGTCGCGAGTTCGACGATGCGGCTGCTGTGTTGTGAGATTATCAATATTCATACGAGGCAGAGGAAAGGAGGGAGGCAGATGACATACCGCATGCACGCGACGATCTTACGGCGTTCCTCAGGGCCGGTGGCGGCTTCGAGACAGCGCTGAACGGCCTAGTTGCTGAACCCTGGCGTAGCGCGGGGGGATGATCAGCATGGCGCAAAGGAAGACGAGGAAAGGGAGGGGACGCACCGATGCATCATCATCTCCCCATCGCGCGCGCAGATGCCGTCGATGATGCGGGCGCGCTATTCGGGGCCTGCTACATGCGCAACGAAGGCATCGTTAGCATTCCCGAATACTCGTAGTTGTGCGAGGAAGGCACGAGGAAGGGAAGGGAGGGGGAAAGGGAAAAGGGGAAGAGGAAGGGAAGAACGGAGGAAAAACCCACCTCGAGCTTCTTGTGGAGGAAGATGTTCCCCTGCTGGTCCGCGCTCTTGATGATGCGCAGCGGCGTACGGCGGGGGGGAGGGGCGAAAGGAAGTTGGTGGGCTGTGGGAATGAGAGGAAGTCAGCATCAAGATGAAGCAGAAGTCGACGCGGACGCACGGGCGTGGTCTCGGTCGTTCAGATAGTGGGAGAACTAGAAGGGGCTGGGCACGATGTTGAGGACGAATGACGCGAAGCTGGTGGATACGCGCACAGAATTCATCAGGTCAATGGGACGCTGATGAGATAGAGTGATTCATATCCCCCAGTTAATGCGTCGACACAGGCTGGGACCACATGATAGATGCGCCGAATCTTACGCCATTCGAAGGCATTACCAGAAGTCATCATGAACGAGGAAGGACATTACTATCGATCGGGTACCTTTGCAAAAGGGAGTACCTGTGTAAAAAATTGATCTGGCGACCTCAGTTTCTACTCAATTGCCTTGTAATAAATTCTGGGGTTGCATACCTAATGCATATGCTGTGCCTGCTATTTTCCAGAATCCGCCGGGAAGAATTGAGCACAGGGCAAAATCGAAGGTTAGTTTTGGACAGATTTCATCAGAAATGATGGTCCGCCAATTTGGCTGGCCATCATTTTTGCAAACGTGCAGTTTTCGATGTTTTGTGTCGGCAGCTTCATGGCTCGGTCCGCAGGGCACAAATAAATCTGAAAATATTCAGACATTGAATTCATATGTCTGGCTTGCTTCCTTTGAAATTTCCAAGAATTCTGAGCTGAAACACCTTCACAGCAACTTCATCAAAAATATTTTGCAAAGGTACCCGATCGATAGCCTGTCAAGGGCTCTGCAACCTCATAATTGAAGCTGATAATCACTAACGCGACGTGATCCGTTGATCTAGGATCAAATGTCTATTTCATTTCCCTAGACACGTGCCGCATGATACACTCTGCAACGCGTTGGCTTCAGCTCTCAGCTCTGTGCACAAATTCTCATACCGACTTTCATCACATATCTTCTATGGATTTGACCGAAATCTTGTCTTTATTACACTATCCAACTACATCCAAATCCTCGTTGCTTCGTTTAGACCGCATCTCCGTCCACCAAGCACGAGTCTGGTTATTCAAACCTTCCAACCTGTCATCCTCTGCAAGTAATGATGGATCGTGAGACTGCATAAACAAATCATCGTCAAAATCCCTCAATAAACGAATCGTTTCACGGCCAGAGCTCTGCGAGAGCGCAACATATAACTTGAAAAGGCTCAATTTTCCGCTTGGTGGCGACGCAATATCCACCAAGACATATTGTATTGTTTGCCCTTGTGATCTGTAATCTGTGAAGGCATATGCACCTAAGATAACTTGGTTGACATGCGCGCTAAAAGTTATTTGAAGAAATGCTGACCTGTCATAGGAAATTGGCGACGTCGGATCGTGCGCTGTGTCGACTTGTGATCAGGAAGCTCGAACTTGACGTGGTAAGTAACTTGTGCTGGCTCTATCGGAATTACGTGCTCATCCAATCCTTCTAGCTGATTTGCACGAGTTCGCGCCATTTTAACCAGAATGTAGGCCGGCATCTTTTGTAAATGCACAATGGGTTCATCTCGAACGGGCGGTTCATCTGCATCAAGGATTATGCCCCTTTTGTAAAGAGATCGGTCTGCCGCTCATCTCGAATCGACCGTGACGGCAGCACTTCATGCCGAAGGGAGTATCCAGTTCTGCTTCCGAGTCACTGTCAACCTGGCGTGACGTGGGACTCTACGTTGCACAAGCACGCAGTCTTTCCGGGAAGCGCCGCCATTCCAAGCGCTGAACGAATCGATCGAACGACTGATTAAATCCGACCATTTTGGCTCGGAAGGCTTTGCAATGGGCGCGATTTCGCGCAATTTGAACCCCTTGGAATGTCCAATTTCTCAATAAAATTGAACCACAGACTTGAGCTGGTGACGTACCGGCTCATTCGTAGTCGCCGGCCGGAAGGCTCCGACTCCTTGTTTCTCGGACAGTCATCGTGCGAAAATGCATGCTGTTCTCCACGAGGCGCTCAAGGCGACCAGACTAGTCTTGTCTTCCACCTCCACGTCCACTGCGCAGGAATACATCCTCCTCATCATTTCTGTGGGCAGCTCTTTCTGCTGTCTAATCTTCACTTTTAGCTCACATAGTGTTCCACCTACAGAAGATCGGCGGTATAACGATCCATTTTGACCATGTCTGGCGAGGGTAAAGAATTCCTAAACGTCATCGCCAACCTTTATGGTGCGTAGCGAAATTTGTTGCAACGTCAACATCATGATTTCGTGTCCCTAGGAGGCACAGGAGGAGTAGGTGGAGCGGGCGGCATAACGGGTGGCGCCGCGGGTACAGGGGAGGGTGCCACTATGAATATCAACAGAGTTCAAAACCTGACAAACTATATGTACGTTTGTGATGTCCCCGTTCCTTTTCCCGAAGTTCTTTCTCATCACCGGCAGTGTGAACAAGGGCCAAGGGTTGATCAAATTCCCTGTGTTGATATTTTCCAAGCTGAATGACGTCTAGACTTGAAGAAGTTCTGGAAAAGTGGTTAGGGTTTCCTCCTGATTTGAAGGACAGACAGCAGGAACTACGGAAACTTCATCATGAAACCACAGGGAGCTGGCTCTTAGGTAACCACCTATTTGTCAGATGGAAGGACACACCCAGCTCTTTATGGATCAAAGGAATCTGTAAGTCAATTTTATTCTGTTCCAATTCCCGATTCCAGGTCTAATAATCGTTTGCAGCTGGTACCGGAAAGAGCGTACTAAGGTGATTTGTATCGCTACTACAGACATAACCTTAATCTGCCACTGACAATTGCGGCAGCTCTACAGTGATTGAAAATATCACCATAGGCTGTCCCGACCGGACCGCAGTTGCATTTTTCTATTTCGATTTTAGGAACGAGCAGCAGCACATGGACATCATGCTACGTTCTATTGTCTGGCAGCTCTCTGGACGGTTATCTTCGCCCTATAGTTCTCTTCAAAAGCTGTATGAAACACTGGGAAAAGGAACTATCAAGCCACAACGTGTCCATCTCCAAGGAGTCCTTGAGAATTTACTTTCAGAGTTGGACCAGACATATATCATCATCGATGGGCTTGATGAATGTAACAAAACCGACCGGAAGCCTCTTATTGAGTTCATTCACAGCCTATGCCATCCCACCAAAAATACACTACATCTCCTGTTTACTAGTCAACCTCTTGAGGAATTCCAAACAGCATTCGAGGATGCAACCTTCATTGAGCTTGGTTCCTGGGTCTCAAATGATGACATTAGGTCCTTTGTTGGCGACGAAATTACCAGGGTTGGAAATTGGGCTAGTGATGACAGCTATGCAAAGAATGTCACGGAGCAAATTGTGCAGAAGAGTCATGGGATGTCAGTCCTCTCAGCACACTGTAATTCATGCTCAAGCTAACTTGCATATCCAGGTTTCGCATGGCTGCATGTCTCCTCATTGAACTGCATGATTGTGATTTCAGAGAGGATGTGGAGGAGACCCTCACAGGACTTCCAGCTGATCTGTTTGGGATTTACAGCCGTTTCTTGACCCGGGCAATAAATATTCCCAGAAGAACAATTTTTATCCAAGCAATTTTCCAGTGGCTTGTGTTCTCCGCCAGAGAACTTACATCAGATGAGCTAGCGGATGCTCTTGCATTCTCCCTAGCTGACCCCAAGTTCGACTTTTCCGACCCGGCTAAATCCATTTATGACCCGAACAGACGTGGGGGCAACTCTGATATCTTCAAATTGCTAGAGGGCCTGATTGTAATCGAAAATGGGCGCTGGGATAAGTCAATCACCTTCGCACATTCGTCTGTCAAGGATTATATGCTTTCCCTGCAATTCCAGGGGGAATTTGGCACAACGATTGACCTTACAAAGGGTATCTCCCACAGATTTATTACCCAAACTTGTGTCCGCTATCTCCTCCTTTTTGCAGACCCCAAACATTCCATGACTAAGGACACACTCCCGGACTACCCAATGTCATTGTATGCAGCAAAATATTGGTTCCATCACCTGCAGCTTTGTGATGACCAAGATCAAGAAGCACTATTACCTGGGACATTGTGTCTCCTGGAGGATGGAAGCAGTCAATATGTTGCTTTGTACCGATTGTGTCCTATGGGTCGGTATAGTACACATCTTTGGGATGAACCCATATCACCTGCAGTGTGTATGTGTTCTCAGTTGGTACATTGAGGGAGTACGGTCTCTGCTCATTGAATGCAACACATCTGTCAACTTGGTCGACAAAGATGGCTGGACTGCGCTGCATCTTGCACTGAGCAACGGTCACGTTGACATTGCAAGGCTGCTCATTGAACACAATGCATCTGTTGATTTAGTTGACAAAGATGGCCAGACTGCGCTGCATCTTGCGTCGAGCAACGGTCACCTCGACATTGCAATGCTGCTCATTGAACGCAATGCATCTGTCGACTTAGTCGACAAACATGGCCGGACTGCGCTGCATCTTGGGTTGAGCAACAGTCACCTCGACATTGCAACGCTGCTCATTGAACGCAATGCATCTGTCGACTTAGTCGACAAAGATGGCCAGACTGCGCTGCATCTTGCGTCGAGCAACGGTCACCTCGACATTGCAACGCTGCTCATTGAACGCAATGCATCTGTCGACTTAGTCGACAAACATGGCCGGACTGCGCTGCATCTTGGGTTGAGCAACAGTCACCTCGACATTGCAACGCTGCTCATTGAACGCAATGCATCTGTCGACTTATTCGACAAATATGGCTGGACTGCGCTGCATATTGCGTCGAGCAACGGTCACCTCGACATTGCAACGCTGCTCATTGAACGCAATGCATCTGTCGACTTAGTCGAGGGAGATGGCCGGACTGCGCTACATCGAGCATCGAGCAACGGTCACCTCGACATTGCAACGCTGCTCATTAAACGCAATGCATCTGTCGACTTAGTCGACAAATATGGCTGGACTGCGCTGCGTCTTGCATCAAGCAACGGTCACCTCGACATTGCAACGCTGCTCATTAAACGCAATGCATCTGTCGACTTAGTCGACAAATATGGCTGGACTGCGCTGCGTCTTGCATCAAGCAACGGTCACCTCGACATTGCAACGCTGCTCATTAAACACAATGCATCTGTCGACTTAGTCGACAAATATGGCTGGACTGCGCTGCATCTTGCGTCGATCAACGGTCACCTCGACATTGTAACACTGCTCATTGAACGCAATGCATCTGTCGACTTAGTCCAGGGAGATGGCCAGACTGCGCTGCATCTTGCGTCGAGCAACGGTCACCTCGACATTGCAACGCTGCTCATTGAACGGAATGCATCTGTCGACTTAGTTGACAAATATGGCCAGACTGCACTGCATCTGGCGTCGAGCAACGGTCACCTCGACATTGCAACGCTGCTCATTGAACGCAATGCATCTGTCGACTTAGTCAACAAACATGGCCGGACTGCGCTGCATCTTGCGTTGAGCAACAGTCACCTCGACATTGCAACGCTGCTCATTGAACGCAATGCATCTGTCGACTTAGTCGAGGGAGATGGCCGGACTGCGCTACATCGAGCATTGAGCAACGGTCACCTTGACATTGCAACGCTGCTCATTGAACACAATGCATCTGTCGACTTAGTCGACAAATATGGCTGGACTGCGCTGCGTCTTGCATCAAGCAACGGTCACCTCAACATTGCAACGCTGCTCATTAAACACAATGCATCTGTCGACTTAGTCGACAAATATGGCTGGACTGCGCTGCATCTTGCGTCGATCAACGGTCACCTCGACATTGTAACGCTGCTCATTGAACGCAATGCATCTGTCGACTTAGTCCAGGGAGATGGCCAGACTGCGCTGCATCTTGCGTCGAGCAACGGTCACCTCGACATTGCAATGCTGCTCATTGAACGCAATGCATCTATCGACTTAGTCGACAAATATGGCCAGACTGCACTGCATCTTGCATCGAGAAACGGTCACCTCGACATTGCAACGCTGCTCATTGAATGCAATGCATCTGTCGACTTAGTCGACAAAAATGGTCAGACTGCGCTGCATCTTGCATCGATCAATGGTCACCTCGACATTGCAAGGCTGCTCATTGAACGCAATGCATCTGTTGACTTAGTTGACAAATATGGCTGGACTGTGTTGCATCTTGCGTCGATCAACGGTCACCTCGACATTGCAACGCTGCTCATTGAAAGCAATGCATTTGTCGACTTATTCGACAAATATGGCTGGACTGCGCTGCATATTGCGTCGAGCAACGGTCACCTCGACATTGCAACGCTGCTCATTGAATGCAATGCATCTATCGACTTAGTCGACAAATATGGCCAGACTGCACTGCATCTTGCATCGAGAAACGGTCACCTCGACATTGCAACGCTGCTCAATGAGCATGGCACCAGCACAAACCCAGGGAGAACAGTAACCCCCTTCCCCCCTCTCCATAACAATCCCCCGGTCTTCGCCCTCTGATGAACACTTCTTTAGAGCACTACAACTTGACTATTTGTTTGTATTCAAAAGCTGGACGTACACTGTAAAGCGAATCCATATGTCTTGAAAGCATCAATCCAGATTCTCAATCAAGGATCATCAGTCCATTAGCCGAGATTGACGAATTCAAGATGAGTAAAACTTGCTTGTTCTTGTTTGAAATTGCCATCAAACACTTCTCTGTTCTGCCGTTGGGACGTTGCAATGACCAACTGCAGGTGAGTAAAAGTTGCTTGTTCTTGCTTTGAAATTGCCATCAAACGGAATTCTGGTAAATAGCCAAACCTAAAGGTTCAGTAATCAATTCCGTGGAGGTAGGTAGGTAGGTAGCATTACACAGCAAAGTTCGGACCATGAATGCCGGTTTCCAGAGGATGGCGAGTCTTCTCCGCGCCTACCTCTTCTTCGCACACTCATTGACATAAGACTACTTTCCAGAGCGACTTTTACCTCCCACTAAGGACACCAATATTCAGGAAATTCAGGTCAGCGAGTATTACGGTAATTCCCAGTTCATCTTACTCCCAGCTAAACGTGACAACTGAAGCATACTTCAGGCTCCTCTTTGAAGCGTTCAGCCTCTCCGTGCACGATCAGCATTTAATGCGTCCAATATCGGTTCGGCGGGCACTATGCTGAATCCAGTACGGCACTTGAGGCTCCATTCGGTTGCCGTTACTTAGCGGCTCTTGTGAAGCGATCATTACTTTGCTTTCGGAGGCTTGCCTGGGACTTCGGTTCCGGCCTGGGTCGAGGATTTCTCTGACATTTTCGACAAGGAGTCATTCGACGCGCTGCCGGAACGCCGGACGTGGGACCACGCCATCGAACTCGTCCCAGACGCGAAACCGGCCAACTGCAAGGTCTACCCGATCTCCCCTCTCGAACAAAAGGAGCTCGACGCCTTCATCGAGGATGGGTTGAGCACTGGACGGATCCGCCTGTCCAAGTCCCCGATGGTGTCTCCAGTCTTCATCAAGAAGAATGACGGAAGCCTCCAGTTCGTCCAGGACTATCGGGCGCTCAACGCGATGACTGTAAAGAACCGGTACCCGCTCCCGCTGATTAACGACCTCATTAACCGCCTGAAGGGAGCGCGGTTCTTCACGAAACTCGACGTCCATATCCGGGGAGGCAACGAATGGAAGGCCGCTTTCCGTACCAACTGAGGGCTCTTTGAGCCGCTGGTAATGTACTTCGGCCTTACCAACTCCCCGGCCACGTTCCAGACGATGATGAACGACATCTTCCAGGACCTCATCCTGTCTGGAGACGTCATGGTATATCTTGATGACATCCTCATCGCTCACTCTGACCTCGCGCGCCACTGAGAGATCGTCCGAGAGGTTCTCCGACGGCTCCGGGCGCACAAGCTTTACCTCCGGCTGGAGAAGTGTGAGTTCGAGAAGTCGTCAATCGAGTACCTCGGCGTCATCATCTCGCACAACCACATCGAGATGGACCCAGTCAAGGTCGCCGGATTCGCCGCCTGGCCTGCCCCAGAGAACAAGAAGGACATGCAGCAGTTCCTCGGCTTCACGAACTTCTACCGGAGGTTCATCCAGGTGTTCTCGGACATTGTGTGGCCCCTCTTTGACCTCACGAAGAAGAGCATAGCGTGGACCTGGACCGCCGCCGCAGCTGCCGCTTTCCAATCCCTCAAGGATGCAGTGACCACGGAGCCCATCCTGGTCCTCCCGGACGAATCGCGTCTGTACTGAATCGAGGTGGACAGCTCCAACTATGCCACCGGGGCCGTCCTGTCTCAGCTGGACGCAGACAGAAAGTGGCATCCAGTCACGTTCTACTCCAAAAGTTTGAGTGACGTCCAGCGCAATTACGAAATCCACGACAAGGAAATGCTCGCGATCATCCGGGCCCTTGAAGAGTGGCGACACTTCCTCGAGGGCATGCGGCATCCGGTCGAGATCTGGATGGATCACAAAAACTTGGAGTACTTCCGGAAGGCGCAGAACTTGAACTGGAGGCAGGCGCAGTGGTCCCTGTACCTGTCCCGGTTCAACTTCGCGCTCCACCACCAGCCCGGCCGCCTCATGGGTTGTCCGGACGCACTGTCCCGCCGCCCAGACCACGGAGTAGGCTTGGACAACACGGACGTCACCCTCCTTCGCCCAGACTTGTTCCATGTCCGCGCGCTGGAAGGCGTAGTGGTTACCGGGCCCGAGGTCCCCCTCCTTCGCGATGTCCGGGAGGCCTTCGCGGGTGAACCGGAGCTTGAGGACCCTGTTGCGCTTGTCGCGCGGGAGCTCCTCAAAAACCGGAACGTTCGCTCCCCCCGGTCGTCCGAGTGGCATATCGCTGACAGGCTCCTTCATTACCGCGGCAAGATCATCGTGCTGTGGAATAAGGATCTCCAGCATCGGATCATCGCCCTACACCATGACACTCGGGTTACCGGACACGCTGGGCGCTTCAAAACCCTCGAGCTCATCGCCCGGAATTACTGGTGGCCCCAGCTGTCCCGCCACGTCGGCCAGTACGTCCGGACTTGCAACCCGTGCAACCGGACCAAGGCGCTCTGGAAGCTGCCCCACGGAGAGCTCCACCCAACAGAGATTCCGGAAGAACGCTGGGACACCGTCTCGGTGGACTTCATCGTCGAGCTCCCAGACGCGCACGGGCTCAACATGGTCATGGTCGTGGTCGATGTCCTGGGTAAGCGGGCCCACTTCAACGAGTGCCACACTGGCCTCGGCACAGTCGGGGCCGCTCGGCTCTACTACCGGAATGTCTGGAGGCACCACGGAACCCCCCGGAAATACATCTCTAACCAGGGACCGCAGTTCATCGCGGAGTTCACCACGGAACTGTGGCGCCTCATCGGGATAGAACTGGCGACCTCCACCGCTTACCACCCACAAACCGACGGCCAGACCGAGCGTGTCAATCAGGAGCTCGAGCAGTTCGTCTGAATCTTCACGAACTACAAGGAGGACGACTGGGACGAGCTCCTTCCGGCCACAGAGTTCGCGTACAACAACCACGTCCACTCCTCAACGCAACAAGTCCTGTTCATGACAGACACTGGAAGGCTCCCCCGGATGGGGTTCAAGCCCAACGGATTGCGCTCAACCGTGGAATCCGCGAACGAGTTCCGAGACCGGATCGTGTCCGGAGTCTCGGAAGCCAAAGCCGCGCTCGTTAAAGCCAAGGACGAGTTCAAGCTACGACTACGACCACTGACGCACACCCCCCCGGAGATCAAAGTAGGCGACCGAGTCTGGCTCGACGCCTCCGACATCCGGACGACCCGTCCGTCCGTCAAATTTGCGGACAAGCATCTCAGCCCCTTTAAAGTCGTGAAGGTCGTCGGAAAGGGTGCGTACAAGCTCGAGCTTCCCCCGCAGTACTCCCAGCTCCACCCGGTCTTCCCGGTGGTGAAACTCCAACTCGCGGAACCGGACCCGTTCCCCGGACGCCCCCGAAACGATAAACCCCCGCCCATCCTCCAGACGGACCGTGATGTTCAATGGGAGGTCGAGGAGATCCTAGAAGCGAAGGTCCGTTACGGCAGCCTCTGGTACATGGTGCAGTGGAAAGGCTACGGCCCGGAACACAATAAATGGGTAAAGCACTCCGACGTCTTTGCCAAAGACGCCATCAATGCCTATTATCGCCGCTACCCCAATGCCCCGCGCCGGATCGCCTCACCCGCATTTGACTCGCTCTCATTCCGGAAGCGTGACACCCATGTCCGGTTCATGCGTCGGGACGCTGCATTCCAAGGGGGGGGTGATGTCAGGGGAACCCCCCGTCTGGCCGTCCAGCTCCGGCCTATTGTACTGCCCTGCTTCCTCGTCCGATCCTTCGTCCAAAGCCCCCTCCTCATCCGGTGTCAGGTGTATAAAGTGTTATACTCGAGGTGCTCCGGAAGTGGCTTTATTCGGGAGATTCTCGAAAGTTTGGGAAATGTGTAGTGATGTGAAAAGGTGTAAGTTTCTCAATAAAATGAGAAGAGGAAGAGTGCTTGAAAAGTGTGAAAGAAAGTGAAAGGTCGTAAGGGAGGTGGAGGCGTAAAATATAAGTCCTTGGTCGTTCGTAGGTTGCCTATACGTAAGGTGGTTCATTAATCGTGGGTTCGCTTAAACTTAAAGCGGCGTAGGTCGGTGGTGTGGGTGCTGGTCTTGGGTTCGTTGGCTTGGTCGTTGTTGTGGGTTCGTTGGCTTGGTCGTTGTCTTGGATTCGTTGGCTCGGTCGTTGGCTTGGGTTCGTTGGCTTGGTCGTTGGTCTTGGGGGTTCTTTGGGGTTGCCTATTTCACTAGGCAGGGTCTTTGGTATGTACTAATTTCGATATTGAGCTAGGTACTACAGGCATTCTTATATACTGTTCGATAATGATCAATGAGGTCATATGCACTGGTTTGCACAGTCTGTCAACTAGCTCCACGCACTGGTTTGCACAGTTACACAGCCTTGCTTAGTCTGTAATTAGCTCCGTGCACTGGTTTGCACAGTTACACAGCCTTGCTTAGTCTGTAATTAGCTCCGCGCACTGGTTTGCACAGTTGCGCTGCCTTGCATTATCTGTCTAAAAGGCTCCGCACTTTAGTTTGCATAGTTGCACTGCCTTTCTGTATGAAGGCAGTGCCTGTCGTATCATGCTGATTCCTGGGAATTATGACGTCGTCCTTGCTGTCATGATTGCTTGATGTGTTTTCCCATCATTCCATCAACTTTCCAAATCCGGCACTATCTCCTTTCTATCTCCAAACACTTTTGGAGGATGACATCCGCGGGGAACGAAACTTTCAACTGTCCTCGGTTGCATTATTGCCGTGATTTGGATAACTTTGATTTCTGATGGGAAAAACCAAGAAATCATTCGTCATGAGCAAGGCACATTGCATGTATCTATTGCGATTCATTGCCCCCACGCTCTGTGATCAATCTGTATGCTCCTCCAGAATATCCTCCAGCCCTTCCAATTCTGCGTCCTGGCCAAACTCTACAGGCGAGGGAGGCGGTGGCGGGGGTGGTTCACGAGGAGTCCAGTGTGAAAATTGGCGGTCGCGCCGTGCGAGGCGTTGATCTGTGAACCAGTTGGCGCGACAGTTGACTTCTGGGTCGGGATCCTTCATGAAAACACATGCTCGGGGAAAACCGACCGTAGCCCTCTGTGATTGTCGTTCCTCATCCACTCGGATGAAGGCGAGCCCTCCCCTCTGCCAAGTGAAATCTTTAACGGTCCAAGTTCCACGTAGTTCCCCCCAAAATTGCAGCTTGCGCCCTTCGAAGATGCGCGCATCGTACTCGGAGGGGGCCATAAAGGCACTTCCACCCCACGGAAGGTCGTTAATGATGATGAGCACACAGTCGCTCGCATGAGGATAATTGACAGCCGTAATCGGTGAGATTGCCGGTGTCAACGGCTGGGGGCGATCAGGTGTGATGAATCGCACCAATCGATAGCCACGTAGCTGTGGGGATCTTCCCGTGTCCTCGTTGACCCGTGTTGGGGGCGGAAGGTCCACCACGTACGGTGCTGCGGAGCTGTCCTTGTGCGCTGGGTTGTATGCCCCGGGGTCCATGGTTATGCCTGGGAAGTGCTCGTTGGGGATCAACGTGGCAAGGTATGTCACATCGCTGTTGCGCAAGGATATGTCTAAGTCTGGACTGGCACTCCTAGCCTGATCGTCGAGTGTGTCCAAGTACATCTGGTCATTTCGAAAGAAGGCGTCGTAGTCAGAGGTTGCAGAGACTGCCATGGTCGGGCTACCAGACAGGTTGTGGCTGGTGGTGGCTTTGGTCATGAAGGATTGTCGAGCGCCCTCTCCTTCCTCATGGTAGAAGGCAATCTCGTGGTTCTCTGGAGCGCCTGGGTGTAGGCACATCCATTGAAGAAGTCGACAGAATGTGGCATGGAGTCGCGAGATCGGGGCTTTGGACTAAAAGGAGTGTGGTGGAAGTTTGAACTTTAGTTCTTGGTGGATCTGGTCAAACCTTCAAATCATACCATTTTGTTCGTCCTGGAGCTAGTCTCGCATTCCTCCCCAGTGCTGATCTTGACTTCGTATGACTGGATGTTGGTAGTATTGGCAGGCTGCCAAACACATTCCGTTTTGTGGCCGGTGGTAACAAGTATCATAGCAGGGTGTTCCATGGGTGGAAAGACATAGTGGAGAATGCACCATCTTTCCTGCTTCCTTGAAATACTGTTTAGTAAGGGCCATGCCATTTAAAGTTGGGTGTACAAGTTAACGCCACAATTTGTCCTTCAATCCAATTGCCTAGCGTTTCATTATAGCTTTCCGGGAATTTCCTTGCTCCACAATCTTATTCGCCACTGATGGTATTTCCAAATTTGGTTGTAGAGCCGTGGTCTTTCATCGGTATTGCCGTCCTTGATAACCTCAGAGCCAATTCTTGGGACGTGTTTTTGAAAATCACCAAGAAAAGAATCCTTTCTTCTATGCGTACACAATGATTACTGGTTACGGGGTTTGTGAATACGCGGGTTAATTTCTACACATTTGTGGGCGGAACGGGGAGAAATATGGCATCTGCGGGTATTGAGCGCTGGCTGCAAACAGGGCCTCAGCGCATGCGCGATCTGCTGGCGTCTGCAGTGGGGTAGGAGATGAAGCGGTTCTCCAAAGGGGATGTCCCTCATGTGCCGTCAATGCACGTCCCAAAAGAGATGCGGGTTCGAGAGGCCGTTCGAACTCGATGAGGTGCTGCAGAAAGATTATGTGAGCATCTTCCCGTCTCCAGTATTCACGCATGTGAACCGAGGCGAAATGATACTCTTCGTGCTCCCAGATCAGTCCTTTCACAACCCACTGCCCTACCAAGGCTCCTTGGAAGCGTAGTACTGTGCCTTTGCGAATGGGGGTCTTGAACAGAAATGGTATGCGAAACACAATTCCTCCCCAAGGAAGTGTCCCCAAACTGATCTCCACATGTTCCGAGGATGGACACATGGCATCTGCACATGCGGGCCCATGGTTGTGGCGCTGCTGAGGTCGAGCGGGCGTGATCGACCTATAGAGTGTGCGGCATAAGGTGGGGTATTTGGCACGGCTCTGAGTGCTTTCAGCCGCACGCTCCTCGGAATCCTCAGCAAGTTGTGGATTCATTACGCATAGCAGCCCAGTTGTCATCAAGAAGGTTAGGAATGGGAGTCCCAATCAGGGTGGCGTACAGGTCGGACTGGACAGGTCCCAAAGGCGTGGGCACAAAAGGGCATGATCCTCGGCGAGGTTGTGTCTTGTCATAACATCATTTGGGTTGGGTACCGAAGTGCGCGGCACTGGCGAGGCACACTTGAACCCAAATTCCCTTACGAAGTCAGCGGAGTACTGTTAGAGTAGGCGTGTGCAGGGTAGAATGGAGGAAGACCATGAGTGCAACAAATTCAACTTCAGTTCATGGTACACTGGGTGGAGTGAAGCCCTCTTACCTCCATTCTGTCTTCAAAGAACACTTTGATGGGTTCAGAGGTCGGGGTTCTGTTCCCGTCGTTGCTAGATTCGCAAATGCTGTCGGGGCAGAAGTTCGTTATAACCAGTCCTTCAGCAGGGGTGTTGCCTGGGAAGTCTGTGGAGGCGAAACTGGAGTTTTCATGGTAACGAATTGGGTGGGGATGATTCTTGGTCCTTTTTCCTTCATATACATTACTGTGGAGTGATGCCATTTAAGCTTGGACTTAAACGCCACTTAAGTTCTCCGTCGAGGGTCCTGATGCGGTTACTTGTCAAGCACTGTCTGACTCATTGTCTGTCAGGCTTTCCTCTCCACTGTCTTTACTGCTTGATTCGGTAGTGGTCTCGTCCTCCTGGTACCCATCCGTGTCATTTCCCATCCATCCGGTCCTCATAAACCAATGATCCCGCGTGATGTGAGGAAGGAGCCGAAAGGCGGCAACTGCCCTTCGTTTTAGTAAGGTTCCATGAGTTCCTTTAGCATGTAAGCTCCTCCCCGATTCTTTCGCACCACCTCATAGGGTCCTTTGTACCGGTCATCCGTTTTGCTTGTAGAACTCACAGTGGTTTCAAGTTTTACTGCGCACATTAGGACCAGTTCTCCGGGTCGGAAATCCTCTTTAAGCAGCCGATGCTTAAATCGCTTCTCAAATTGTGCCTTGGACGTGAATCTAGCTTTCTTTAGCGTGGCAGCGGCGCGTTCAATATCTTGGGGGTGGAGTTGTATCTGTCGGATTCGCAGTGCTAGAAGTTCAGTGGTAGTCATTCCTGAATAGAATCCTTCTACCAGGAATGTGGCTTCCACCAAATCAAAGGGCAAGATTGGCTGGGTGGCGTGGAGTAATTCAAAGGGTGAGTATCCCGTAACACTGCTAGTAGTGACTCGATCGGCAAATACCGCTGCTGGTAGTAAAGAGGGCCATTTTGATATTGATCCTCCACAAGCTTTTACAAGAGCTTCTTGCATAGTGAAGTGCCCGTGTTCGACCACTCCATTGGCGTGTTTGTTGTATGGTGAGATCTGAATCTGTGGAATTCAAAGGCGTTCCATTAGGCTGGTAA
Source organism: Mycena galopus ATCC 62051 (assembly GCA_014925785.1). Lineage (NCBI taxonomy): Eukaryota > Fungi > Basidiomycota > Agaricomycetes > Agaricales > Mycenaceae > Mycena > Mycena galopus. The sequence goes on from WIQG01000047.1 coordinate 654,179, forward strand.
AGGCCGCTTGAACTTCGGCTCCGTTGTCGGTAGTTACTTGTTGCGGGCACCCATACCGGCAATATATGTAGTCCCAGAAGAAGTTGGCCAGTGCTTCAGCGGTGCCAGCCCGGAGAGCCTTAGCTTCACAGAAGCCTGTTAAGTCGTCTCGGGTGGCACAATCATGCTGCACTTGTTGGCCATAGGCATTCACATAATGTCGATGTAGATTTTCCAAAAATAGCCACGGCTTGGATATGGTGGGCGGAATTTCCATTTTCTTGGTGGATCGGACTTGGCATTGCGGGCAGGAGGCAACATGATGCTGAATATCTGCGCGCAAGTGCGGCCAATGAAAATGTGCTTTTAAGGTTTCCCATAAGGCGTCTATTCCTCGATGCCCTAGGTTTTCATGGCCCTGGATAAGAATAGCCAGCCTCGCATTCGCATCCATAATTACCAGTTGTGGTGCATCCTGCCCGTTCCGTCTCCAGACTCGTCCATCTCGCTCGTAAAACTTGGTGGCTTTGGAAATAAATCTTCGCTGCTTTTGCGTGGAGTGAATTTAGGCATTTCAAGTGTTCGTAGAAAACGTATAATTTCAGTGAGCTGCTTCTCCTGGGCTTGGCGTGACATCAAAACGTGCGGGGCATAAGTGTGATAGGCACCTGCTGGACGCTCGTAATCTTGGTGTATATCGCGAAAATACGTGGGGCCATGAGTTTGTTGGCTCTGGAGAATCCCGCCAGGGCTATCTGGTCCAGCCAATCATCGTCATATCGGGTGCTTCTTCTCCTTCGGCTCTTGGTCGTCGTGATAAGGCATCGGGTCCTTGGAAGCGAGTGGCTGGTACATGTAATAGCTCGAAATGGAACATTAAAATTCCCTGTATCCAGCGGTTGACAGCGGCATCGGGCTGAAGATCAGGGTTGTTCAAAAGTCCTTGGATGAATTTTGCATCAACTTCTACGCGAAAGGTCTTGATGCCAATTATGTAAAGTCGCCAATGAGCAAGGCTCGATATAATCCAAACAGCTCGAGCTTAGGCTGCGAGTACCGGGATTCTCGTTCGCTCATAGGTACTGATCCGTACCGAGCGATGCGCCGCCGATTTTGTTCATCCAGTTGTGAAAGTATCATGCCAGTGGCATCCCGACTTGAGTCTACGGACAAGAAGACGGGAAGCAGTGACTCATAGTCGATTGGTCGTAATGCGGGGGCTGAAGCTATTAGTCGTTTAATGGTGGCGAAGGCGTGTGCTCGCCTATCATCCCAGAGGAAGTCCACTGATTTGCGGTATAATTCAGTCAGGGGTCGGATGATTTCGGAGTAGCACTGAATCCAAATCCGGACTGTTCCGCATAGTCCCAGGAATCTTCGTACTTCTTGTGGAGAAGTCAACGGGGCCAATCCATGATGGCGCTTGTCTTCTTGGGATCAGGTACCCTTCCTTCAGGGTTGCAGCGTTGTCCTACTATCAGTACTTCGGGTCGGCAAATTTGTGTTTTGTGACCCGATACTGTTCCTCCCGCACACTTTAATTTGTGTAATATGCGGTGGACGTCCTGCGCATGCTCCCAGATGAACTGGCGAATGCCGGGATTTTCGGGTATGGTTGCGGGTTTGCCATTTGCATCGAGGTATTGGGAGCGTGGTCCTTTGATTGGTAGATCATCAATAAAAATGTTTGCTATGTGCGGGATTTCATCATGCAGGATAAATACCATGCACTTCTGAAATTCAGCTGGCGAGTTGGTGAATCCAGTAGGCATTGAAGCAATACGCAGTAGTCCCAGCGGTGTCATGAATGCTGTCATGTCACGGCTTTCGGGTTCCATGCGCCGGGCATCAAATCCCCAGTATAAGTCAAATACTGAGTAGCATTGTCGTGCTGCAAATCCTTCGACAAAGTCATCTACTATAGGCAACATCCCTGCATCACGAATAGTGACTTTGTTTAGCGGCTGCAAATCGTGAACAATTCGCAGTTTACCATTTTTCTTGAGTACGCAAAACCATCGTGAGCGGTAGGAGGACTGGCAGGGCTCGTATACACCAGCCTCCATTTTGAGTTTCAAAACTTCAATGACTTTGTTAAGTATTCCAGGGGGAATCGGAATATTCTTGTACTCCCAGGGTGTGTGAGGTACGGTGGAAATTTTATACGGGCTGAAATATGTGTCCTTGAAGGTCCCTCGTTCCGAATCTTCGAAAGCTACGGCTTCTTCGTTGACACGCATGATATGAGCGAATAATTTTTCTTCTTCCTCCGACATGAATTTGTCGGGGTTTAGGTCGAGTTGTGCCAAGCGTTCTCGGCTGAGCCGAACTCCTGGTTCGAATTCAGGCGGGTGCGTAGGTAGCGGTGGAAGTGTGAGCAGTGGGTCCTCGGGAATGGTCCTTCGTACCGCGTAGTCCGGTGAAAAGGTCGTAGATACTGGCCGAACCTTTTTGTCTACTCGCTTATACATTGTGAAGGCCTGGTGCATTTGTCCTTCTTTATCCGTCATAGAAATTGGATAAAAAAGGTATTCATCATCCTCTTCTAATAGTTCGGCGTCTTCGGGTCGTTGAAGTTGCAAAGGCTTTGAGAGCTTTGCGCGAGTGGAAGTAAATGAGTCATTGTGAATGGCGAGTACTGTGGGATTTTCCAGTTGTAGTTTTATACCTGTTACTAGTCTTCGTGCAAGGCTTTCCAGTCCACACCGTATTCCACGAAGACCAGCATGGATTGCTACAGTAAGGAAACGGTAAAGGTAGCAAATATACAGAAGAATACAATACACGCGCTGCGTGGTTTGTACATCCGCTGTCTGGGGAAAAGGAGGAGAGCAGAGTCTCGAAAAACACAAGTAGAAGGCGGCATAGTGCGTAAGTATGTCCGTAAAGTTGCGAAGTAAGTCCAAGATAGAGTAGTAATACAAATATACAAGCGTGTTTGTGCTGCACATGAGTCCAAAATTTTTGTCCATAGTATAAGTGTCTGAAAGCGAATCTGTACGGTGATCAATGTAGGTCGTTAAACTGGTCGTATAGTAGGTACTAGTATCCGGGTTTCCCAAGGTGGGATCAAGAAGGGGAGCGGATGTTGTTTCAAGAAATGGTAACGTAGCGTGGGTATAATAGGTCAAGTGGTGTGCGTGTGTCCATTGCGAGTTGCCAAGAAGCGTTATTTGCCGATGCATAGTGTGCGGTGATTCTACAAAATTTGATAGTGTTCCATTCCTAGTACGAAAGAGAAGCGGAGATGTTCCCCTCTTCCCCGATCGTGTCCATCTGTTCACGGCTATTAATACGTCCGCGGGGAACGAAAACGATAGCAACTCACGACGGAAGAAATTCACATCTCGAATAATTACCCTAAACAGTCTCTCTCTTCCGTTTGAGGGAAGCGGCGCCAGTTTGGCGATGAATCCCCATAGTAACGGTAGGACCGCCACCATCCGAGGTGGTAAAAGGATGTTCCCCGTCCAGAGCATATTCCCTGCGTTCAGCGTGTAAGCCACAGTCCCCTGCGGTAGGTCCGGGCATAGCTCCACCCGCGTGATGACCGCTCGGTTTGGACGATGGTGGCTGACGAAAAAAAATGTCAGCAGTCTTATCGAGCTTCCGAAAGCAGTGGTTACGCGCCTGATAGGCCCGGAAATACTTGTCATCCGAATATGCCATCCCATCGTGTAATTCTCCTTGGTTACGCGATCCTGGATAGGCGTCGGCTTTGTCCAGTAGCCCGGCGTGCAGCAGGTGCAGTATTACCTGTGGTTCCGCAAACTGGAACTCCAGGATTTTCTTGGCGATCCGAGCGATGCGTCCGTTCCCGTTATTCTCAAAAGTGTGTCGAACCAAGCGTAGCTTGGCGTTCTCTTCACCATCCAGGAAGGGAAGGGGGGGGGACTTTTCGTGTGTACTTCTGTTGTGTCTATGTGCAAGTGGCGGCGGCACATCAAGGTGAAGGCTTGCTCGATGAACTCGAGCAGTACGATGCGGATCCGAGTAAGCTCCGTGCACTGGTTCCCGCGTAAAAGGAATTCAATTGTCGTAGCCGCCAGTCGCGCAGGTCCTCGTGCCTGTACGCGGCGTGAGTATACCCGAGGATACGAGTCATGTGGGAGTGCTGGGACAGCGGGGTCTGCGGGCATTTGGCGCATTCCAACTCCAGCATAACTGGAGGCTAGGTTTAATTCGTCCTCTGTCACATAAAATTGTTCGCGTTGGGGAACGAACATCAGTTGGTTGTCCAAGAAAATACTCGCCATCTTTTCAGTAGCCGCCACATCGCGGGTATCGTGCGCTTCTTCGGCCTCGCGCCGAAGGTCCTCGATGTCAAACTCCTCGCCTTTCTCCATGGCGCGGTGGTCGAGCATAATCGAAAGGCGGTCTCGGAGGGCAGTGATGACTTGATCTCCGAGACGTGCAGTCATGTCGTCCTCCCAAACTTCTTTGCGCCGCGCGCCATCGCGTTTCATGTCGACATAGTTTTCAATCTCGACGTAATGGCCTTTCCAATCGGGGGTTGGCGCGTAGCGTCGGAGTTCGCCGGCCTCATGGACAATATCCACCGTCGGAATCAACACGTACCCTTCTTGAAGTAGTAAACTGTTACTCCCGCATGTCGCGTAGGCGGGGGAGGGTGCGCGTGATGATTCTCCGCTGCTGGACGGCGTCTGCAGCTCGGGGATATCGTCCAAGTCATCGTCTAAACTGTGGATTGAAAGGGAGCGTGGGATTGTATTTTTGCCTGCTGGGCTTGACTTGTCAGTTATCATGTCCCAGGGAATATGATTATTCTTGCCTGTGAGTCGCAAGAGCGCCGCATCCAGAATATCCGAGGGCTTCTCCTTTGGCGCGGGGCTACGGACCGGGCTGCGTGCGGGTGTTATGTCCATTGAGAATAGTTCATTGCTGAATGTTTCTGAGTCAGCGTATTTACTTTGTGTTTTGGATTTGAACGCGCACTGCTTGTTGTCACACGCGTTTGGGGAATTATGAATAGAAGCGTAGGCCGATTCGAAAAGGTCCGTATCCGACGAGTGAATTTCTGGAGCGGGTACGTAATTTTTCATGTCAATAAGTCGTTCCGATGCCAATAAATCCTTTAGCGAATCGTTTATCGACTCCTCCCTAGTATGTTGTTCGTTAGCAAAGGGCGTTGTTTGTAGGTGTCTACGTACAACGAGGTTTCTTCATTGCTAGTGGATCCTGAGCTGGATGAGTGAACGAGAGACGGGCGAGAACTGTTAGGCAAAGTGCCGAGTTGCATGGTGGGGCTGGATTGATCCTCGGTCCTCGGGTCCAACGGTTCAACGGATTTCCGGCCCGTGATTTCCTCCCTTTTACGATCTCGGTTAGCTCTTTCTCTCATTCCGTTGCCCACGCACTGCATCTGAATGTCCTCGGATCGCTGCTTCGGCTCTTGTTCTTCGGGTTCGCTTCCCTGATCGCCCGGTTCCGCCAACACCGGCTTCTCGGTCATCAAAACGAAAGGTAAGCACGGCGTATCAGGACGCGGGCGTCTAGGGTCCCGAATACCAACACCTTCCGTGGATGAGTCATTTACTTCAAGCACGACTTGGGCGTTGTCCAGAGTTACCCCGATTTGACGCATACGTGAAGTGTCGAAAGGTGGAGGATGATTGGGGGGGTGAGTGAAGTAGTGTGTACGCGGTTTCGATGTGTACGCGGGCATTGGTGCAGAAGTTCGCCAGGAAGGGGCGAGGGTTCGGGTATTGGATTCTTGGTGAGTCTTCGGCCATGGTGTCTGCTTTTTAACGGTCACCTTGCCCTGCTTTGTCCAGGTGAGTTGTTTTGTCAACATTGTTGACAATCCTAAGCTTACTTGTTGTTTCTGAAACTCCAACCGCAACTGCGCAAGTTGTCGTTCGACCTGCGCAATACTAACTCGTGGCACATTGAGAGGCCACTTCGCTGTTGGGACTGCCGCCGGAAACGGACTGGGATAAAACTGGGTAAAGGCGTGGCCGGTACGTCGTCCCAGTTGGCCAGTTGCAGGATTAAGGAGCTCGAACTGACAGTTTAGAAAGATAGCATTGTGTTTTTCCTGGCCGTTTAAGGGCTTCTCAATGCCCAAATAAACTGCCTGATTGGAGGTTAGGATGGCGGGTCGTACGTGCTGAGGTTTACCGGTAAGATACGCTTGGCTCTGCGTGACGGCAACATTTTGTAATGTGCTGAAAGCGTCGCCTTGTAGGTAATTGTCAACGCGTCCGAATCCGCGTAGGGGCTGGCGGTCCAAAGCGGCGTACTGCTCGTCACGGAGCTGCTGAATTAATTGCTGGGTAGCATTCATGTTGCACGCGTCGGTTCGGGTACTGGGTCCCGCTGGCGCCATATTACTGGTGTTGGCGGCGATAGCAGGGGCTTCGAGAAGCGCAGCATCAAGCTGTGGTTGGTTGAAGATGCGCTGTCTATTCGCAGAGCGCTTCTGATTTCGGTATTTCTTCTTGTTCTGAGGTAAGTCAGGATTTTGTTCATCATTAAACACCGAGTTTACCTTCTGGAATTTTGTGAAGGGTTTATTCATGACTGGTTTGGTAGGTGGTTGCGAAATTGATTGGGGTTCGTGAAGAGGTTGGTTTAGAAAGTAGGATTGTGCGTTCGATGGTAATTGAGGTGCGTCTCCCCAACTTTTGGCTTGCCTTTTATCCTGTCCTTCCTGGAGCTGACACCGCATTCGTCGTTCTATCCAGAGCAATAGGTGCCCGCCAAATAGCCTCAAGATACAAATCCACATTCGAACTAATCCTCCCAACTCATGGAGTATCTTTCCGAGGTTGTGCGATTGTTCGTGCAGCATACTCGGTTCCCCCGGATTTTCGCAGTAGCAGCGTCATCGTGTCTGTTTATAGATACGAGTTTTCGGTTGCTGCTATAGGACTTTGAGTGGTGCTGTCTTGGCGTTCGAGTACGTACCCATCAGATTATTATTCGGAGTGCTGACCTTTCGATCCGGCCCGTCCGTGTTTCGTGATTCGTGAGTCGCCGTTGTCCGTAGTTGCGCTCCCGCCACTGCGTGCGTGGAGTCGGCGCGCCTAGGCCATTTCTTCAAGAGTTTTAGTGCCAAGTGGAGCTGGCCGTCGTCCGGTACTTTCCAGTAGCGTCCTTTCGTCGTTAATACTCCAACTGTCATGTTTATTTGATTTTAGGGCTTCGGTGTGGAGACTGGATCTTTGGAGCTCTGCGGGCTCCTGGAATTCCGGTGCGTGGATAGCGTCGGTCTCTGTGGAGAGTTCTTGGAGTAATTTTTCTTGACAGGTCTTCTCGTTGTGGAGCGGGGTCTCGTACACGGCCTCGGAGTCGGCAATGTACGCTAACGTATGTCGCTCTCCCCCATACAATACCTCGCTGGTAGCCTCGTGAGGGACAGCCAATAATTCGTATCGAGGGCGCCGAGTTTCCTTGTCCTTGAAAATCAGATACGTCCCTTCTTCTCGTTCGTCTATAGATACCAGGTTGTTGCGTTGCCATGGCCGTCCCAACAACAAGTCAAATGGTGCCTGCTGAGATACCCACAAACCGGTTTTTGTGGATACGCAACCACAGGTAAGTTCCAGTCTTTTATGAATCCCCGTAACTCACCTCGGCCTCCATTTGCATCATTCATGCCAGTCGCCCGTGTCATATCCACTGGTCGATGGAGAGTTAGGGCAACTACATCGGCTCTTACTACATCCAATTGTGAACCGGTATCCAAGATTGCCACTACGCGGCGACCCGAAATTTCCATTTCAATGGGATTAAGACTCCATCCGAACGGGGCCATGTCCATTGTGCTACTAAAGGTGCTATAAAGGGTGAGTCAATGCCCATTAACACTGCTTTGATGTTTTTGAGTCTGATGGTATCTTGAAGGCCATTGCGGATTTCTTTAGAAGTGGCCAAGATCTCACGTACCGTCATTGGGAATTCCAGGTCCAGCATTCTTTCAATTATTCCCGGAAATTAACGGATGCCTGTATTTCGGACTGGCGACTGGTTTTCGCGCTTCGGGCCGTGTCAGCTCAGAAGTGGCTTCGGTAGTTACTGGTGCGGAAGATTTTGTTTGCCGAAGTTCGTTCGACTGGCGGACTCGTGGTCATGGAGTTTTTCCGAACAGGTTCAGGCGGATTTTGTTGTGCCGGTAAGTCGTCTTTATTTCCATATCCACATCTTCACTGAACCGAGGTTTCCGCGCATCATAAGGCTTTACATCAGACAAAATATCTCGGATTTTTCCTGCCGCTCCCTTTGCGGTTTTCAGAGATGGTGTTTGTAGTGTGTTTTGTTGAGATGGGGATTTTGTTGAATCTTGCTCTCGAGTTTTCGAATGGTCGCGGCGGGGCACATGTACTCCATCAAATGCTAGCTTTCGCGCGGTTCGTGTGCTCGGGGTGGTTCGCTCAGCTTCGTGAAATGTTTTCCTTTGTGCGGCCAGCGTTGATTGGGAATCGTAAGATACACTTCCCCATCGGAGTTGTCTTCTGGGTTGTTTGAAACATAGCCCTGAATATTTGTTAAATACTCGTCTGAATCAGATGAGGTTTGTCAGAATCAATTTCTGCAAATCGATTTTGAAATTCCTGTTGGGGGTCCACATAGTCTGAGTGATTTCCGTAATACGCCCCTGCAAGGTGGGCATCTGTGATTCCCAGCATGACCGTGGAACTGATAGACGCTTGGCGGCCTGTACAATATTTTCTCCAGGCCCTCGTCTGATATGCGAGCCATTGCTCATCCTTATCTGGCGGGTGTCTCCATCAATCTTGATTACTCCGGTGCACTGTAATTCCAGGATTTCTGGGCACTCAATAGCTATGTGTCCAGTTTTCCCACATCCAAAGCAGCCTTCGGTCCTATCGGTGTATGCTGGTGTCTCGGGTCTCTCGCCAAGTGGTACATTATTGGGGTAAGTAGCAGGTGAGTTGGGGGAAAAGGTCCTCGGGGTATCTCGGGGAGGTAGACTTCGTGGTTTCTCATTAGTTTTCCATCTTGCCTGGAGTTTTGGCGGATTTATGCAATTTACCGCATGTCCAGTCTGGTTGAGTGCAATAATGGAATAGTAGGTTGGCGCATAGTCGGCATCATCAAGTGACATTTTGTTCAGGCGACGTATAAGGTCAGCCACTTCCGTGGCATTCCCCGTAGGCTTTATGGTGCTCTCGCTGTGGTCATTGATAGTGGCTTGCCAGGCTGCCTCGCACTTCTTTTTGTTTTTGTCCTTGCGTGCTTGACGTTTCTCGCGCTGCTTTCGACGGTAAGACTCATAGTCGGTGTCTTCTGATTCATCTTCAGAATCTTCGTTTTCAGAGGAGACCTCGTAATAGCCTCCATCATCTTCAATGTCATAGTCTGCGGCATTCACGACCATGGTCTCGGCACAGTTTCGCCGGAAATGCCATTCAGCTGCTTCATTGATTTCTCGCATAGAATACGGATTCTTCTTCTTTGGCGTGGAATTCAACACACTGAACCCCAGTAGAAAAATTCGAATGCAACTCCCACTGTTCCACCACTGCGGGGAGGACCCAGCGAAGACTCAGAGGAATAACTCAGCTGCGTGTAAATGCCTCCGCGGAGCGCACCTTGTGTTATCTGTGGAAGAGGGGTGGGAAGTCCGGAAAAAGCTTGACAACGAGACACATGAACCATCCAAAACCTGCCCATGCTTATCCTGCTCGGAGGAACGCAGAGTGCGCGCGTGTACAAATCCCCACTCGTGTGCGAAAGCAGTGGATAAAAGATTTGACTCACTCCTCCCCAAGTGGGACCCGAGGGAAAACCTCCGCGACGACGACGAGGAGGGAGATAGAGTGTCTGGAGACGACTCAACGGTATTCCGAGCCCCGAAGCAAATAGAATCCCTTACGGAGGGTTTCAGAATCTTCACCCACACATCCGAGGACGATGAGGAGTTTATACGGCCAATACGACCCCCACACCGAGGCCAGACACAAGTTACCATGTGGATACATGGCGCTACCAAGCGTAACAACACAGGTGTTGTACAGGCAGGCGCCGGAGTGTGGTTTGAGGCTGAAGACCCTAGAAACAGGGTGATCCGCCTAGTCGGCTCCTTGAGCCAGACTGCCTCGAACGCTGAAACGGTGGCAGCGCTCGCTGGCCTGCAGGGAATTCAGCCCGAAGTTGATGTGAAAATTGTGAGTTGCCGTCCCTTCCTTTCGAGGGCGATGTCCCAAAAACTAGCAGTATGGGAAGATAGAGGATGGATTGGTACCCCGGACAGACGTCCACTCCAAGCCCTGGCAGCCGAGCTGAAGCAACGCACTGGCAAAACAACCTTCGAGATCCAAGACCAAGAAAGAACTCAGGCCGGGATCGCCGGCGCGGTGGCGCTAGCCAAGGCAGGGTGCCTGAAAATTTCCGGAGATAATATCTCCTTCCGGATTGCACCGGAAATGAATCTAACGGGCGCGAAACTGGCCACGTTGACACAGGCGGTAGCATACGCCGGAATAAAGGAACTGAGGAAGAAGGTCTCACGCAAGGCAACAAACCTGATGGTCGAGCAAGTGCAATTAGCCATTCAACAGGAATACAGCTGGGTTCCGACACCAGATAGGGTATGGAAATCCCTGCGCCACAAGGACTTCACGCGGCAGATACGCAACTTCCTGTGGAAGTCAATGCATAACGCACACCGCATAGGAAAATATTGGTCACACATCCCAGACTGCGAAGACCGCGGTATATGCCAATTCTGCGAGGAAACCGAAGACCTCGATCACATCCTGCTGAAATGTCGGCGCCCGGGGCAGCTGCAGGTTTGGGATTTAGCCAAATCTCTCTTCATGAAAAAACATGGCTCTTGGCCTGAACTTTCCCTCGGAGCAATCCTGGGCTGCGGTCTGGCGAACATTAAAGACGAACATGGCCGTCACCTGCCAGGAGCTACCCGTCTTTACCGAATCCTGGTGTCGGAATCACTCTTCAGTATATGGAAAATTAGAAATGAATGTGTCATCAACAATACTGGCACCCCATTGTCTGTAAATGAGATTCACAACAAATGGTTGTTCAATATCAACCAGCGGCTTGGCTTCGAGTGTGCCTTAACGAACCACTACAAGTTCGGTAAAAACAACTCTATCAAACCTCTCCTTGTGCTCCAAACATGGAGCTCAACACTGAAAGGCGAGGATTCTCTGCCAGAGAACTGGTTAAAAGTGGTACCCAGGGTTTTAGTGGGTATTGAGCCTAAGAGGACTTCCCAACCTCCTTCCTCGCGTCCACAAGGACGGCGAGGTCGCAACAGGTAGGCTCGGAGCCCCACACTGTCGCTAACGCTTCGTGCACAAATGCATTTCCCTGGGAGGTGGGTGTTACACATCTCTCCCTGGAGGTTCATTCCTCCAAACCCTTACGTATTTCAGCAGGCTGGGAGGCTAACCAATTGTTAGTTGTCCCCTCCTGGGCCTGCCCTTTGGGCAGGCACGTACCACCAAAAAAAAAAAAAAAAAAAAAAATAGAATACGGATTCTTACCGCTTCGCTTGGGTGCTCGGCGAAGAATTTGGGATTCCAGAATTTTTCGCAGATCTCGATGCAGGCCCAACCAGAAGTACACGTCCACCAGTGTTTTAGTGAGCTGTCCTTGCTGTAGTAGGGTTCCCGCCATGGTCTGGTACTTGATGTAGTACTTTTTCCACTGCGATAGATTATGGATGGGTCGGTTCTTGGTTTTGAGGGTATATGTTGTGATATCTGTGGGACGGTAACGTGTAATGGCTCGTTCCGCATCGTAACACTTCAGAATTTCCTGCCGTAGTCTTGGCCAGTCATTATTCTGGTAGTGCTCCGTTGTGCGAATAAAAGCTTGTACGTCATCAGAACAATAGTCGAGAATGCACTCACATTGGTCATAAGGTTCACTGACTCGGAACTTCACAAGCAGTTTATCGTAGTGGTGAATGAAGTATTCGACTTCACCGTGTTTTCCTTTGAAGGTCTTCGGGGCTTCTCAGCTATTTCGTAAGGGCATGTCGAGGACAGAACGGGCTGGAAGACTAGCTGCAACTGGAACTGACCTCTTAGCTCTTTTAGGTGGTTCGGGTGATGTAGAAGTTGAGCGAGAGGCAAATCTAGGTGTTTGGGGGATCTCTGGGTTTAATTCCATTTCGGACTCCAGGTCCATCAAGAGTGAGGAGGCGGGTGATACTGATTCCGGTGAGGAAGGGAAGTTGTAGGAATTAACATTTGATGCCGAGCCAGATGCCTGTGGCTGTGCGTCAAATGTTACGTGAGGGTCCGCAGATCCAGTCTGCGGCCAAGGAGGTGGTGATGCATCGGGGTCATGGATGTCCTGTCCGGCAGGTGATAAGTATGGCATAGGCAAATTCTGGTCATGAGGTGGATTCACGAAATTTGTCTTGGGATTCGGGTAAGTGAACATTTGGGTGGTGGTTTACTAGTTGGTTGTAGTTGGTATAGGGTATTGTTTTGTTGTCACTGTATTTCCCCTCGCGGTGGGCTCCAATGATGTCAGGTGTATAAAGTTTTATACTCGAGGTGCTCCGGAAGTGGCTTTATTCGGGAGATTCTCGAAAGTTCGGGAAATGTGTAGTGATGTGAAAAGGTGTAAGCTTCTCAATAAAATGAGAAGAGGAAGAGTGGTTGAAAAGTGTGAAAGAAAGTGAAAGGTCATAAGGGAGGTGGAGGCGTAAAATATAAGTCCTTGGTCGTTCGTAGGTTGCCTATACGTAAGGTGGTTCGTTAATCGTGGGTTCGCTTAAACTTAAAGCGGCGTAGGTTGGTGGCGTGGGTGCTGGTCTTGGGTTCGTTGGCTTGGTTGTGGTCTTGGGTTCGTTGGCTTGGTCGTTGTTGTGGGTTCGTTGGCTTGGTCGTTGTCTTGGATTCGTTGGCTTGGTCGTTGGCTTGGGTTCGTTGGCTTGGTCGTTGGTCTTGGGGGTTCTTTGGGGTTGCCTATTTCACTAGGCAGGGTCTTTGGTATGTACTAATTTCGATATTGAGCTAGGTACTACAGGCATTCTTATATACTGTTCGATAATGATCAATGAGGTCATATGCACTGGTTTGCACAGTCTGTCAACTAGCTCCACGCACTGGTTTGCACAGTTACACAGCCTTGCTTAGTCTGTAATTAGCTCCGTGCACTGGTTTGCACAGTTACACAGCCTTGCTTAGTCTGTAATTAGCTCCGCGCACTGGTTTGCACAGTTGCGCTGCCTTGCATTATCTGTCTAAAGGGCTCCGCACTTTAGTTTGCATAGTTGCACTGCCTTTCTGTATGAAGGCAGTGCCTGTCGTATCATGCTGATTCCTGGGAATTATGACGTCGTCCTTGCTGTCATGATTGCTTGATGTGTTTTCCCATCATTCCATCAACTTTCCAAATCCGGCACTATCTCCTTTCTATCTCCAAACACTTTTGGAGGATGACACCGGCCTCTCCTCCGACCTCATCCATCCATCCGGCCTTCTGTCTGAAGCCCCCGCCCGCACTCCAGGCTGCGCCTCCACCCGGAACGTCGCCCCCCGTCCCTCCGGACTCCGTTCCCCCTTGCCTCCATTCGTCCGGCCGCTTGCACTGGAACACGCTATGCGATCAGGCCTGGGACCACTGCTGATCACTTCGGACATGTGCTACTGGCTAGTACCTATTTGTTATATAAACCTCGCCTAGCGTGAGAATCCTCATCCTTCCTTCTCTTCGGATTCTCCCGCTAGGTGTGTATTCCTAGACTCTGTATCTAGTACTGTGAATTGAGTTCTCTTCAGATTCTCCCTCTAGTTCCCGCGCTCCCGCGCCGAGCTGAGGTTTGCCCTTACAGTAGGCAGACATGGCTGCCACTTGGGGTTCAAAAGGGTTTCTGCCCATAATGTGTGGATGTTTCAAGGGAGGGGCTTCTGCAGAAGGGCCCGCATCCTGTATTTTTCAGCAAAAAGCTTCTGATTTAGAGTGTTTGAGACTTGGGACAGTAGCATGAAATAAAGCCATGAGCAAAGGAGAAGCAAGACACTGGCGACCGATGTTGAGGAGATGGTGAGCCGGAGTGACAGAGGCAGAGATCAAGACGAGAACCGATCTCGCCTGATCAAGTTCTCATTCCGTCACTCACTGAACCGAGCACTTATTCACAGCGAAAATCCACAGAAAATAAGTCACTTTCAAATACAGCATGGCTTACAGTAGTACATCAAGTGCGATATTATACATGAACTAGGCACAACGATGAATTTAATCAAGCAGTGAAATGCTCTCACTTGACCGTTGGCTCCCTCGAACTGATACATACAGCTATTTCCGGAGCCTTGCTATCCTTGGGATTGGGAGGTATCGTGTGGTATTGCAATAGCACGGAATACAGCAGCAATGATAATATGGTTTTATTTCCATTCCCTGGGCTGGCGCACACCCGCCTGCTTTCTCCTCACCCGCGCGCCCGCATCGCTCGTCAATCCGTGGCCCTGCCCACATCGCATGCCAATCCTCCGAGGCCATCGCGCATCAGCCCTGGCCATGCCTCGCCAATCCGCGGACATCGGTGTGCTGTCCGTGTTCCTGTAGGTATGTCGGAGTCGTGCTGGAGGGAATGGATCAGTGCAGAGTCAGGGGATATTGGAGAACACGCACTTGGTATCGGAAACAGCCAGACCTTGTGCGACAAGATAACCCAGACGGCCAGGAGAACCAGTTCACAGAGAGAGACCCAGAGCCCAGAGAGAACTAGCGGAAGCCCTAGTCTTAGAGAGAATCCAGCCCAGCGGCTGCCAGCAGAAAGAACCAGATGCGCATTGCACAAGAGACCAGCGGTAGGAGATGGTGGTAAGTGGAAGAGAGGGCCACCAGACAGGATGGGTGGTGTCCAGGGGAAGTACAGTACGAGCCGAGAGAGAAAGACTACAGCATGTAACGTGGACGTGGAAGTACAGAGATCTGAGAAGAGATGGAAATGGGACAGAGGGAAGAAAGACGTGTATGGGTGTGGCTGTGCACCCTAAAATCACCTCTCGATACGGACCGCAGGTCCGACATCACGTCACTGCGAATATCATACCAATGTCTGAATATCATACCAACAAGCTTTAAGACCCGTGCCTTTGGCATGGATTTCTCAACAGTAAATTGTCTACATATATACATTTCTTTTATCTACTATTGTATATTTAACCTGCAGAAACACGGTTATGTAAATATTTTTCACAATCATGGAGGTTCATACTGATCTCCAAGAAGCACCTCAGCCGGATATATATTTTTTGAGTGGAATCAAGAATCACAATTTTTGAGAATCAGCGAGACTCAGACTTCAGAATTGGTCCTCACCCTAACCTCACACTTAGCCTACTATTGCGTATTCAGTTTATTTCCCTCTATTATATTCTGTAATAAACCCACATATCACATATCTCAGCTGTTTCCCTCCACAGTGTGTCAGGCCAATGCATGCTTGCCTTATGGCAAACCAACACCCGAGCAATGGCCAAGACAACCATTCAAAAGTTGTCTCATGCAGACCAATATTTTGAGCTGCCTAGCGCACTTATAGAAGCCCAACTCTACTATGAGGAAATCACGTCATGATATGTGCAGCAGTGAAAGAAAGCAGCAGCAACCTCAGAAATATTAATTTAGTCAAAGTTCATTTCAATTCTTGTGTGATTCACATTTCAGAATCAATCTAAAGGAGAATTAGCAGTCAAATCAACTGCTTTGACTTACCCTATTATCAACAGACCAGCCCTGGGCTTTATTGATTAGCATGCAAAATGCGACATAAACTGGATATTGGAGCACATTTCGAAAGTGATCTAGGAGTAATTGAGATTCGTAGAATAAACACCATCTTGCTACTGTGTTCCCCCCCTGATGAGACAGATCTTGAACACATGGGCAGTGATTCTGGTCAGAAATCCTTGAGATTTATTGCAGAGGCCACATGCTGCATCAAAGGGTTATTATAATGGAGCATCAGTCTGAACACACGGAGGTGTATTTGGTGGAGTGAGATTTCTGATCCAAAGATTATGTTAGTGAATAGAGGAACAACAGAAAACTCCTACATCAGTGAAATGTAGCAGACACTTATAAACACAGAAGAAAGAGTCAGTATGAAAAATAAAATATATACCTATGTAGGACTCATTGTTAGGTATTCTAAAAGAAGAAAGAAAAGAGACTGACCTAGTACTGTCAACACTAATTGGAATTGAAGGCCAAAGGGCACAAACAGCATTGGGAACAACTCAAATATGTCAGTGGTGCTAAAAGCAAGGCTAAAAGAGCAATATTATTTGAAGTATTACACTAACTGTGGAGGGGAGGGAGAGGGAGGGTTGTCTGATGCTTTCTCATTGCAGCCGCAGCCTCATTGCTTTGCGCACGCATGTACGATGGCGGGATTATCAATGTCGTGAGAAAATGCTGCGAGTTTCGGATATTGATGGTTATCGGCCTTCGGCCGACGTACATGTACCACCTGACCCTCAGCCTATCAGTGTTCAGAGACCCCATGACTTATATCACCTGACACTCACATGACTTTCACGCTTTTGATAGTGGCAGTGTTCGTTGTCTTTTCATGTATAGGATGTGCCAGGGGTGCAGGACCAAGCGCAGGACCCGCATTATGATTACAGGCAACAAGATCAAACTTCCTTTTCATTCGGGGGCGGATACGAGCAGCAGTCCAACACCAACACGTACAGCTTTCCACGGCACGCTCCGAGTCCACCGCAGCTGCCTTCCGTACACCGTGGGCTGCCTAAGTACGGGGCTCACAGCTCAACTCCGTACACCGGAAATCCTTACCTGTTCTCTGACCAGCCATACAATCCTCCATTCCCAACTCATTCGAGCGCACCTCCACCGCGGCTGCCTTCCATACACCGTGAGCCACCTCAGTACGGGGCTCACAGCTCAACTCCGTACACCGAAAATCCTTACCCGTTCTCTGACCAGCCATACAGTCCTCCACTCCCAACTCATTCAAACGCGCCCCAGAGGTTCATCCCGAACCAAGATCTCTGGCATGGCACGCCAACCAGACCTGCACAGGCATTTGGACCGACATCTCAGCAGATAAACTACCAACAGCTATATGGCTCATCACAACTGGCTTCCGCTCCGCCACCCCATCCCCCGCAGTTTGGTTCCGCTTGGAACACGTCCCAAACAACCACTATCCATGATGTGTCCGCTCCTGGTCCCAAACCAGCCCCCCCCCCCCCACTCCCCTGCTCTCCGGCTTTACTCGACACATATGCATCGCTTCCGTTTCTGTGGCTGCCTTCCGTAAAATGTTCCAACCCCAGCACGAGCACTTGCAGTTATAGCGACTAAAAGTCCTCGCTGCACCCTCCTGTATTCATGTATCATGATGCCAGTCTTTTGGTTGAGGTACAGGAGCGGTTCGACGAGATAATCCTCAGCATGGATATCGCCAACAAAGCGTGCACCAATGATGCACGTGTTATGTGGGGACGGTTGTGGACATCCATGCAGACTTCATCCTACGGCAGTGAAGACTGGGTTGCTGACATCGGAACACGCCTCCTGGAACTAGTGGCTGAACTGGTCATTGATGCCCTGGGTTCCCTGTGTAAATGGAACCGACTCCAATGTAGAGCAGACATATGCAAACCGCGCCGACAGTACTCCCAGCAAGGCAATAAATCAGCCCTCCTTTACTATAATAATGAGCTAATTTCGGCCTTGGGAACCGAGTGGAAGACAGATCCTGTATTGAAAGCGCACGAAGCCGACTTCACAACTGACGTCCTACGAGGCGGACCTCTGGTTCACGGAGCCGGGATCATCAAAAAGGTGCCTCTCCCTTTATAATTACGGTTTTGCCTCTGCCATGGATTGACTAACCTGTTTATCTCCAAGATCGGCCTCCAGCAATGTACAATTTCCGAGGATCTCTGCCGATATGGTGTTATTTTCACTGGGACAACGATGATGATTACGTCTCAAGGTGAGGGCCGCTGAAAGGCACATAAAACATGGAATTAAAAAACACATTCAGCAAAAACAGATTTCAACAAACAAATACTTCGCGGTGTGAGAGTATCGCCCTTCATTAGCCTCGACGAATCCAACCAAGTAATATCAGCATCAGCTGTCTCACTCCTTTTTGCCGTCATGTTTCCGCATTGCCTGTTAAATTTCCCGCATATGCCAGATCCTCGTAGTAGCCTTGAGGTGTGGTCAATGCTAGCAGAGAAGCTCCGAAGCTCGGTTGGATCAGGACAATCCAGTGAAGCCCCAGACCCAAGCCATAGACGGTCTGGCGGCGGAGCCGATGGATATGGTGGCGGTCCTGGTGACTCCAACTTTGGAGGCCATGGTGGCTTCAACTTTGGAAGCCGTGGTGGATTCAACTTCGAAAGCAGTGGCTCCGAATCTGGAGGCGGTGGCTCTAACTATGGTCGCTATAATTGCCAGAGTATGGTTCGTCTCTCGTCATCCCATTTTCATGCACCTTGTTTTAAACAGCTTCCCAGACCTTGTTGCACACTGGAGTGCCAGGCGTGTTCAATCCTCCCCGCAAATTGGTCGTAATTGCACCAGAAGATTTACAGAGTATTCCTGCTGAATCACAGGCATCGATCGGCGATGACTCAGCTTCGGACATCAGTGGTACATCGACGACAACAGCAACCACTTCAACCTCTGCAGATAGCTGTCTCCTTCCACTGGAGGGAACCAGTATATCCACGGCACCATCCACTCCACCATCCGGAGATATGTGTCTCCTCCCAGATGCCCACATACATTTTGAGGAACTTCCGCATCTCGAGATTTCGCATGTGGTTCATTGGGGAGACATCACACGTGTGCTTAGTGCATCGCTGACCGTTGCGGACAACATTCCTTTCCCAGTCATCCTGAAGATTCTCAAGCAGGCGCAATTCCACCTTGCTGTCCAGGAGGTCATGGCATATCATCAGCTAGCTCGCGCCTGTGTAATTGTTCCACGGCTGATTTCACTGATGGCACCAGCCCATGAATCGGGATGGGTCGTGATTGTCATTGAGGACGCAGGCAAGCCATTTGGTCGAGGCCGACAAGCCTGGGACGAAATTTCTTTGACACCTGCTGAAAGGTTGGGCAACCTTCGGAATTCCTGTACCTTCTGATCCTTTCATAGGACCGGTATTTATTTTGCCCTTGTTCAAATCCACGGTGAAGGTGTTCTACACGGGGAACTAGAGCCACGCAACGTTGTGCGTCGTCGAGCAAGGGCTCCGTGCTTCATAGACTTTGGGCTCGCCTCCACCGGTCACACGTGTAGGAAGGAGAGCTGTGATGAGCTCCTCTACCTTAGAACTGCCCTGAAGCTTCAGAATTGCTGAAACATGAAGAAGGTGAGGCTGACAAGCAGCCAAGCCTACTTCACTGCTTACCTGCAAGTTCATTCTCTTAGTCTGGATTTCAATAGCGTTTTTGGAATGACGTTGACTGGAATTTTACTGTTGAAGCCCCAGTGAAACAGCACCGCAGGAGAAATCACATGGTATTAGCTGGTCTCAGCTGATCTCGGGAGGTCTCAATTTTGTCTAAATTGTCGAAAAGCTGTCTCAAGAGTGAGTAAATAACATAATATGAATTTTGAAAAGCAAGTCAAGGAGGTGGTATCAGACCGTGCTCAGCTTAATCACGTCGGAGTGAGGTGACCTGGGCTTTGCCTTCAGACTCTCACCACCATCCACTGCGCGCTGTGGACCAGGACCTGTGGTCAATCCGCCTGCTGTTCTCACCACGCATGTCCTTAGTGTCATCGTCACTGCATTCTCTTCTATGAGGCAACCTTGGGCAAATCCGTGGTCATACCTCAATGCAAGAGTCTCGGATTCAGCTCGTTCAAACCTCAAAGCCTCAAGCTTCCTGTCTAGTCAAAAGCTATTCTATTCAAGTGGAGGATTGCATTATTCTCTTTCCTCTCTTGAGAACAACTGGATTCTCAACGCGCGAAGAGACTTTGGTTACGAGCCTATAGCAAATTCAATTCAAGACTTAAAGCCTTCAATATTCAAATATTCAATCTCATCGTCAAGATAACCTCAACATTCACCTAAAGCTTCATATGCGTCGAACTTGAAGGTTGAAGAGCTCTTCCAAGATTCCAGCTCTCCGATGTGACCGCCACCCCCGTCTTTCTCCCGCCCTCCCAAACCCGTGACCAGCCCCATCGTGCCCCCCACTGGCGTCCTTCTTTTCGCCGCCGGTGATGCGGATCTGTAGCATCCATACGAGAAAATAAACTAGGCAGCGTCTTCTTCTCCGTTTCTCGGCCCATTCTCCTTCACAGCACGGACGAGCTCTTCAAATCCGGTGCGTACCTTACCGAGGCGCTCTTCCCGGCAACGCGGCTCTATCCTGCCTTGCCATCTGCTCCCTTTTCCCTACTATCATTCTGGTGGGGAGGTCGGTGGTGGTACCGTTGATGGGATTCCAGGAACAAGCTTGGTAGCGCAGGCACACGCACGGGTGTAGGCGCAAAGACGCAGCCAAGCTTGAACCCATACTGCTTCCGCTTCAAGCGCTTTTGGGAAGGCGATGATGGGGACGGGGAGCTGAGAGGCACCGGGCACGGTGCTGCACAGGTGCTGCACAGGTTCGACTGGGGGGCGCTCCCGCACGGGAGCGTCGTCGTGGATGTGGGTGGTGGGTTTGGCTCGACGAGTATGTTGTTGGCAAGCGCGTATGCGGAGGTGGATATTGCGGATGGTGCATTTCCTCTCCCTTGTATCCTTTCTCTCCCCTCTTCCCTCTCTTTTTTCCTATTTGTTTCCTTCTTGTTGTCATTATTGAAATCTGGCTAACGTGGATACGATACAGGTAGTGGCAGGCTCCGATTTGTGATCCAGGACTGGCCGGTGGTGGTTGAGATGGGGAGAAGGTGTGTTTTTCCCTGCCTCTGCAGTTCGGCGAAGAATAGAACACGATGAGCTGATATGGTGACTCGCAGGTCTGGCGCGTCAAGTGTCCGGAGCTGCTGGACTCGGGCGTGGTGCGGTTTCAAGGTGAATAATTCCCTACGCTGCTTCCTCTCATTTCCTTTGCCTGCTATGTCCCTACACGCTAATCTCTCCCTTCCTGCAGTACACGACTTCTTCACCCCACAGCCCGTCACTGACGTCACGGTCTTCATCCTCCGCGTCGTGCTGCACGACTGGCCCGACACGTTCATGCAGCGCATCCTCCTGCACCTATGCGAGGCCACCGCGCTGCACACGAGACTTGTCCTCACGGACTTTGTGCTCCCGCTGGCGTGCGTGGATAATTTCGGTGTTGGGGAGGACGTGGCGGGGTCAGGTGTGCGGGATCCAAGTGTAGGTGGAGAAAAGCGAGCGGGGATAGCGCGAAGGACAGGAAGCCACAGGTGGAGGGTGCGGAGAAGATGTTGGCACCCACGCTGCTGCTGGCAAATCTCGACAAGGCGAGCGCGCATGCGTATTGGATGGACCTTACGGTGCGTTCTCTCCTCGTTGTACTGGAATGCACTGACTTGGTGCAGATGCAAGTGACGTTCAATGGACAGGAGCACACGCTGCACAAGATCGTCATGCTCGCTGATAAGCCGTGAATTCGCCAACACCTGAAAATTAATGTTTTCTGGATTTCCATTGCGGATACACGCGCATCTGGGTCTATGACGAGTCCCAAGTCAGTAGACCTGGAACTACACGCTAGAAACCAAATCCGGAATCGGTTGCGGATGAGTATCCAGAAAACACACATGCTGGGTGCCTCCAACTAATATGCCGCTGGTTCTGGATCCTACTGTCGTACAATAGGCAGGAGGTTGCAGATAGTCCAAACGAACATTGGGGAATAAAATATCCATTCTGTGCCTATTTTTGGAACTCAAAGCAAGTGCATCTTGAATGAGTTTCAACATTGTTTATCCATGCTTGTACCAACGAGGCGACGCGTTCGATCACGTGATAACCCAGAACCTTTCAGACCAGAATGGGCCGGATCCGGATGCGGTGTCATACACCCATCAAATATTGATCGGCTTAATATGGCAACCGAGTTCGAACCCAATTTAGGGAGAAGGTCCTTACTTGAGCTATGAAGGGGACCAGGGTGTCTAATTGTAGGCAAAAGACCCAAGGTTCCGGATTTCCAAGAATCCTTCAAGGGGCACAAGTAGTGCGCCCAAGAAATCCAGAATACTAGGACCACTCGGGTGCCAAGTAAAGGCCCCGATCGCGTCAGAAATAAATCAGACAAATAGGGAGCCTGCTCAACCATGTTCCACCTCGAAGGGTAGACAGTCTAGGGTAGCTCTTGGGCTATACACAAGTTCAGGGTGTCTATAAAGAGGCATTTTGAAGGGCTATCCAATCCAACCACAATGCCTTGAGGGACTAATCCAGAACTAACATTTTCAGGATCTAAAATAATCAGTCAGCAAGCTTGGTGATCGTTATTTCATATTCTCGAGTCACGGACATGGTTACACCGATGATTAATGTATTATGTTTGTAAATTTATTTTTAGATGTACAGTATATAAGGTGGGCAGCTTGTAGGGAGAAGGGACGGACTCCTACCCGGAAGCATAAAGCGGAGAGACTAGCGGTCTGTTCCAGCGAGTACAGAAGGGCGGAACCTCCGGCTTGATTCATCGAGGCTGTCCTTGGGGCGTGCTTGTATTTTCGAGTTATTATCAATCTATCAGCTTTTTCGGGATATTCCCTTGCGTGTTCTGCGTGTACGTGTGTGTGTGTTCTATGTGATCCTGCGTGTACGTGTACGTGTCCTGTGTGTTCTGCGTGTTGCTTGTGTGTGTCCTATGTGTTTTGCGTGGCCTACGTGTGTTCCGGATTTGTTGCGTGTTGCGTGTCAAATTGGTTCACTGCTCCTGTCTTACGAGGTTAGAGTGGGTGACCCAGAGTTGCAAAACTATAAATTGAACCATTGTCTGCAGACGATCCTGGATTTGCTTGCTGTGATCCGCAAATATTAAACAACTGTTCCCGTGTATCTTCTATCGGTACACAAAGACCCGTACTCGGTCGCACTCTCTGGGATTGCATCCGGAATCACTAGTGGAGTTTGGTGGGTTGTTGTTTTAGGGATTTGTGTTGGTTTCAGGATTTGTGAATCCTGAACTAGGGCGCACTTCTTCATTGCATTCAGCCCGTCGGATTTGCATTGTAGTGGATTTCACCCATAGACCGCCAGCACACGTTTCATCGCGCTATCGGCGTCCGCATCACCAAGGCACCCGGATCGCTCTTCAGACACATTGTAGCTGTACTGGTTGCAGTGCCCGTGCCCCCCCAACGCCGCGTGCGTGCCGGCAACGGCTCTGCGTTCTCTGATGTAGGCGTCGGCGGAGCGATCAACCCTGGAGTTGGAGTGAGCGGCGTAGAAGCTGGCCAGATGGAGATGGTCGAGTGCGCAAGCAGCTGCTGCGGGACACTGACGTTTGGCTCGCATGCATGAAGATATCATCGGGCTTGCAGGTGTGTTTACCCTCATATTCAGACTTCTCTGTTCTGTGTTCAATCCTTTTTTTCGCAGTATGGATAGATTTATGGAATAACACCAACAACTCCGCCTATGCTAACGGGACTAAGACAAGAGCGGATGGGTGTGGGCTAGGGTCAGCTGGGCGCGAGGGTGGCAGTGGCAACGAGCAGAGCGCGCAGCAGTGGTGGGCAGCGCGCAGGAAGCGGCAACCCCCCAATGTATTTTATGGTAGCAATGAAAAATTGATGGCTTTAAAAAAATTTGTGCCAGCTGAGATCAACCATTACAAAGTCTCACATGCACCCAGTGAAAGCAGCGCTGCGAGATAAATTGAGTGGTATCAGCTGGATTTAATTTAAAGTGCTCCCTAGAATGAGATGTCGCATGGCTCCGTAACCCAGGTTCGGCACCTGCCACTAGCTATTTAGCGCAACCTTCCCTTTTGGTTTGAGGCCTAGGCGTGATCCATGATCAATTTTATCGATCACGAGAAGCTGGGTTTCAAAACCTTGCGGTTGCACATAAAGACCTGGACTCATCGAAATCTCCATTTTTAGGATTCCCTGTCCAAACCAAATACAGTCTCCTACCCACCCTCACGTTCCGGGGTTGGGGCAAGACACAGTAGCGGTACGCAAAGCAGATTCACTGTATTATGTATAATGGTAATACAGAATGACAAATTACTGATTGCCGACACTAATACTCCCGAACTTCCACTGCCCCAACCCCTCCACGGAGGCTGGCATTTAACAGACGTAAACAACATAGCCACCCGCTTGGCGGCGCCGCCATCACCGGTCAACTCTCCCACAGATTCTATCAACAAACTCAAGTCGCGTCGATCCCGTCCCTCTTGACGCGTCTTTCGCGCCCAAACTCTTCCCATGGCGTCATATAGCCCTGATAAACTCTTGCTCAGCCAAATTCGGGATAAAGTCGAGGGCGTCTTCGGTTACAGACCATGCCTTTGGCAAATCAAGATAGTGCGCGCTATTCTCAAGCGCGACAGGGATGTCGCTTCTATTGCTGCGACTGGTTCTGGGAAAACCTTGACCTTCTGGATGCCTCTTCTGTTTGTTCCAGAAGGCATCCAAATCGTCGTCACTCCTCTCAATATCCTCGGCAAACAGAATGTCGACTCTCTCGCAAAAGCTGGGATATCTGCTATCACCATCACCGGGGAAACGGCCACGCCAGAGAATTTCCAGGTGCGTTATAGCCTTGTAAGGGTTGCAATCATCGGTTGATGTGTTACTCGAAGGCGATTGCAGAAGGTCGACACCGTGCGATTGTTACCAATATCGAAACTCTCATGAAGCCCGGAGGCGGCTTCCAGAACCTTTGGACCAACAAAGCCTTTGCCTCGAAGGTAATCAGCATTGTTTGGGACGAGGCGCACTGCGTCAGTAAATGGGGGAGCTTCCGCCCAGAGTACAAAATTGCTGGCTCCATACGCCATCTCTTGCCGAAGGATATACCCTTCTACATCACGTCCGCGACACTTCCGCCAGACGTTTTGGATGATGTGATGACAACCTTGGACATGCGCGTAGGCAAGACCGAGATATTCACGCGCTCCAACGATCGCTCAAATATTTACATCACCGTGCGCAAAATGAAGTACCCATTGAATAGTTTCAAGGACCTCGCCTTTCTCATACCCAAAGACTGGGACGGAACGACGCCCCTCCCCTACAAATTCGTTATTTTCTTCGACAGCATCACGGAATCCCTGGCGGCTGCCAGATACCTCCGCAGTCTGATGCCGTTGGCATTTCAGGACAAGATTAAATGGTTTAACTCGGAAATGTCCCCCGAGTTTCGAGCGGAGGAGTCGGACAAGTTCAACGAGGGTGTTAATTATGGTCTCTGTTGTACGGATTCCTTTGGAATGGTTCGTTCTGAATTTTATTGGCCTGCAAGATCTGACATTCGGAGAAACAGGGTATTGATCTGCCCAACATTACGTTGGTCATTCAATGGCGTGCATCGTGTGATATGTGTACGTTGTGGCAGCGGTTTGGACGTGGGGCGCGCGATCCAAAATGCACGGCAATTGCACTGTTTCTTGTGGAACCCATGTATTTCGACGAGACGAAGGAAGAGAAGGCTGCGCGCAAGGCGAAGCGAGAAGAGAAAGCTAAAAAGAAACGTAAGGCCCTCGGCGATCTCGCATCGCAGCCGCTCGCAAAGAAGGCGCGCTCTGATGCAGTCTCACGGACCGTGGGTCCAAGCATTGCCCCTCCACCTTCCGATCTCACCGCTCTTTTAATCGCCTCACCCCCGCGAATCACCCGAAACGACGCGAGCAGTGCCGCATCGTCAAGCTCTCGCCCACAGCCAATTCCCGCACCTCCTACTGCTTCCTCCAGCGCCACTACCCTGGATTCAAACCCATCCGCCGTTGAAGTCCCCACGGACTTGGGGAACCAGTCGCGAGACGCCGACTCGGACTCTGACGATGAGTCTGATGGAGACATCCCAGAGACATTAGAGGACCGCCGAGAGGCGTACCGCAAAGACAAATTGCGAGATGCTCTGCACGAGTTTCGCAAAACAGCTACAATCGAAAAGTTCAGCAAGGCTGTCCTGAAGAACAGTGGGCCTGGAGTTTTGATGTCAAACGAGGTCCTGCAGCGCATCGTCGACTGCGCGCACCTGCACAAAATTGAATCCACAGAGCAGCTTTTGAAAGAGACGCGTTGGGCAGGTGCCGTCGAATTTGGTACCGAAATAATTGACCTGATCAACGAGCATTGTCCGAGGCCGGCTGCAGCTGCTGAGTCGGATTCTCCGCCCTTCTCTTTCCATGGTGAGAACGGGGTTGCTTCCCTCAAAGCGGTCAAGTCTCGGAAGTGTTCCAAGTGCAATGCAACAGATCATATTGGTGTTTTTCCTTCACCGCTGTGTTTTATTAATTCTAATTCATCTCTTTGTCTAGCCTCGAACCGAAAGTGCACCTTCCATCGACACTATCATCCTGAATCATCCGTTGATGAGACACGAAACGAAAACATCGACCCCGCATTTCTTTCCATCACACCATCAATTTCAGATAATACGCCACTACGTCCCCGCGCTCGTCCCTTATACCAACACACTCACATGTCAGTCTTCACTCCTGATACCGCTACCTCCTCCCGCATCCCTTTTTCTACTCCGGTTCCTACAACCTTTCCCCACATTCCATTTCGCGCCCCTACACTTCCCATTACTCCCATGTCAAGTGTCAACTGGCAGGTTGATACCCCTGCTTCTGTACCACCACAAATATCGCTCCAGGATGCTTCTCCCTTCGCACTCATTACACATTTCGGTGATACATTATCTCCTTCGCATTTCTACGGACCGTAATTATTTGTTTGGCTACAAATATTCAACCGCCAAGTCTTCGTCCTCTACAACTTGGTCAACACTGTCATCCTCCGGAACTGTAGCTTTCCCAGCAATATTGTAAACCAAATGAGCGCCTTTATCGAGCATGTCCGGGATGCAATAGGAAGACTTTCTCCCTGCGCGGTGCTCGTTCGGTGAGTTGGCTTCCATGTATGCCGCCATTTTGTCGAAGGTCTTCTGCATATTCGGAGGTGCATGACGGCGTGTAAGGTTGGTTAGACAGAAGTTCCGTTCGATGTTTCGATGACAACTGTGGTAGATCTTAATTAAGGTGGACTCCTCAATGACCCGAGCTTTGGTGTAATTTGATCCACTGCCTCCGAATGTGTGCTGATCGTATTTCAAAAACAGGTAATAGCTGAGCTGTCCAATCTTACCTTTGTATACAGGTTTATCATTGATTCTTCGACCCAATCCACTCCTCGAAATTGATCGAAGGTCTCTGTAGGATTGACGAGTGAGTTGTACCGCACTGCACGTCTAAGGATTTTTCAGAAAAGGTCAAGTAGAATTGAGTGGACTTACGCAAGTCGTGGGGGATAAACAAAATGCACGTCAGTAAGATATTTTGTCATATGGGCCGAGTATTTGTGTTTGCCGACCGCCCGAAAAATTGAAATCCAGGGAGGAAAAGTGGTTTCGAGGCGGCCAATATCCCCGCGGTTCATCGCAAATGAAGTCTCCTCGTAAAGCAAAAAATACTGGTGCAACATGAAAATATTTTCATGCTGCTTATCGCGTTGCGGTTCGTCTTGGTTTCGTGTTGCATATATGTCGACCTCTCCACCAGCAACGTAGTGTTCAGAGAGATGATTGGCCATGCTGTTTACAAGCTCTTCAGATGGTTTCGAACTCGCAAACTTTTCCAAAGAGGTCCAGGCAGAATTCCTCCTCCTTGCCTCGACCCGCCAAGCATCCAGTCGTAGCACAATTCCGTTGTGGCGAATCACTTCATGCATTCGGCGGAATCCAGGATTTGATCCAATTTTTCCCGTTTCCCGTGGTCGACTCTGTGTAACATAGGCCATGAGACTGTTCTCGTCTTCGCGGCCGTGTTTCGGCTCGATAAATATACGCCAGATAGCATCAGCAGCTGCCATCTTGAGGTGAAAAAATCCCATGACAAACACCACAAACTGGTGTCTAAGCCAAGGTGTCGCTTCAATGGAACGCCGCAGAAGAATTCCCTGCACTCGCTCGTAAGTGCCGAGGTCCCCAAAAAATAAGACCACATATTTCAGAACTGAAACGACATGCCGCAGACGTTTGTGCTGCGCGATCTTGGCCGGATCTTTTTCGTTAGGGTCAAGCGGTGGAAGTGGTGGTCCGACTCCGCCTTGTGATAGCAAGTTCTCGATTGCGCTAATGTTGCCCGCGTGAGTTGATTGATTAATATCCATGGACCGTGCCGGTGCATAACGCATTTTGACGATAGGGATTTGCTCGACAGATTCTGGTTGGGCAAGACTCTGTATGCGCTGACGAAATTCAGCGTGACCGCTGTGTTCGTACAAATCTGCTGTGAATTTCCATGCATTCCACCGTTCTCGACGTGTCATGCCCGATGGATCCTCCTCCTCAGGATGGAGCATGTCAAGGTTTGCGGTTGGCATTATGTTCGGTTCCTCTGGAGTTGGGTTTAAAGGAGATTTTGCCCAGAGTTCTTCACTGCACTCCAAATCTGCCGAGACAACACCATGCTCGAGGCAAATCAATGCACCCGATGTCAAATGAGTGAGGGGGTCCGCAGCTTTCTCGATGGTGGGAACAATTGTTGGAAAGTTAATGTCGAAGTTGTCGTATGCGTACCCAACAAGAAGGGTCTCGCCCATGTCACGCAAAGTCTCGAAAGTTTCGCCCGATAAGGAGTGAATCGCACGATGGATGGCCGTAGGAGAAATGGATATTCCCATGTGGGCGAGGGCCTGGATGACCTTCTCGGGTGTGTTTGTAGAGTGCAGGAAGATTCCGAAGACACTTTCGAGGGCATTGCACTTTGAGTTGCGACTCTGCATCATAATGCTGATCATCACGGCGGTTTTCTACTAGACTTCAGTCTTTGGTACACAAATTGAAGGACAACAGACAATTGTTCTTATGGTCTCGCGGCGTTTTTCTTTCGCTTCCTTGGTGGAAATACTGCTCGCAAACTCGCCCGTGTCATCGAATTCATCTGCGTCACCGAGACCGTCCATTATTTGGTCTCCATCGAGATCTTGGTCATCCTTGGAGAGCAAGAGGTAGAGTAGGGACCACAGGTCGGGAGCCAATTCTTTCATGCTGGCTGCCATCTGCTCGATCTTGAAGTCCTCGAGCTCTGCAGCAGAAGCATGTTCGGCATTAAAGTGCCAATCATCGTTTGCTGTCAAGATTTTGATAGAAGCAGTCGTCTTCTTCTGAATAGTTCTGCGCGCCCATGCATAGGTCGAGAGTGCCGAGAAAGAATTTTCAGAGAAGGCAACAATAATGCGCTCCGAATTGGCCAGTAAACTCGTAGTACATGGATGAGATTGGAGGGAGGGGCGCTCGAGCAGGGTGAGAACAAAGTCCGAAGCTGTGATCTTCTCATTGCTGAAGATTTCCGCGATGCGGTGGATCTGGCTTTGGGACGTGTACGTCGACATCGATGAGGCCGGTGGTGCGCGACCAAATGCGGAAGTGATGGCGGCGCCGCCAAGCGGGTGGCTATGTTGTTTACGTCTGTTAAATGCCAGCCTCCGTGGAGGGGTTGGGGCAGTTGAAGTTCGGAAGCAATATGTTCGGCTATCATGAATTTGTCTATTAGTATTACGAGTTTTGTTCAATATTGTAATTCATTTTATAACTACGCCTACTCTGTCTTGCCCCAACCCCGGAACGTGAGGGTGGGTTACGAGTACTTATGTAATCGTTCTTAATAATCTGGTATGCCAACTTTTTGAGTGTGTGTCATTGCCTGTAGCATTTATCTGAACTACGCAAAATAGTGGCTTTGTCTATTTTCAATACATTTTTGTGACCTCAGACTTTATTTCATTAGGCGGAATATCTTTGAACCTAAAACATCAGTAAATGGAACTGATGTTTTTAGTGGCTGTACGAAACTTTGTTACGTAATAGAATCCGATTTCCTTCTCTTCAAAGCATGGTAAATATTTTTGTCCCTAATTTGGTTTCAATTCCTTTCATTCCGATACAGTTTGCAGTTCTTCCACTTTGCGCGACTTCCTTGTCAGCTTTCTGTCAAAAAATGCCGGATCACGTATTTCCCATGAAGGCCGGAGCAGGACGAGCTCGGGTGCATCGGCAATCGGCCGAAGGCGCCAATCGGCGTGATGGCCCTCGTTCCCAATCCAATTGATGTCTGATGCGGCAGTCTCGTCACGCGGTCCTTGACAGCTGCGTAATTTGGGTTCAGACGAACCCGCCGTACCAAGATCGACTATTCATATTCTAAGTGGTCTGGTTGTGTATCATAAACCAAACATTGAAATACACATTTTGACCAGTTTGGTGGACGAAAGACGCGAAATTGGACCAAAAAGCACGTGAACAATTTCCAAAACATGTGTGACAGGTGAGTGACACAGCGTGTCAGCCGAAACCGCATCACTGGTCGCTTAACAGCGGAACCGATCCATTGCGCCGTAGTGTTCGTGGGGATGTACGTCGGATGCATCAGGTCGCGTGTTGATGGCTCATCGTGCCCCGGGTCACGCGATCACGC
The DNA here is from genome assembly GCA_014925785.1 of Mycena galopus ATCC 62051. NCBI lineage: Eukaryota > Fungi > Basidiomycota > Agaricomycetes > Agaricales > Mycenaceae > Mycena > Mycena galopus. The sequence continues at coordinate 684,731 of WIQG01000047.1, forward strand.
GAGTGAACGATCGGGCCTCTCCCTATGTGTTTACCCATGATTGTATCACATTTAATGTGACTTTGGAAGGGTTATAGATGATTGTATCTGCCCAAGAGAGAACTTTGAACAACGCCGAAATGCCCGAGAGTGTTCAACTGGCTCGCACATCATCAAGTCAAATTAGTTGAACAATGGGCATCACCCAAAAACAGTGGGATAATGCTTGAATTTGACTCAAGTGGTACTTAGACTTGAACACAAGCCCAAGACTAATTGAAATTCACCTTGCTTCAGATGGTTTATTGGCACCTAATTGACATTCAATCGTCCCAGTTGCTAAACGGGCAGAGGGCGCCATTAATATAACACCTGGACATGATATTGAGTACAGTGAAGGCTGGACGTGATGTGGAGTGCACTGAAGAAGGTAAAGTGGTTCAATTGGTCAGTGAGAGATAGCTGAAGGGTTCCGCTTCCTGTGGGGATGGTACAACAAGATTTCCTCATACAGTTGGGAATGCGCACGCGAGCCAATTCCTTTCCAGTTTCCACAGGAACTATTTGCCGTTTAGAATCTGAGCTTGAAGAAAAGTAAGTGGAAAAGGTTCAGACAGTGATATTTGATTTGTCGGGCTATCATATTGCTCGGTGTTTGTAATGTGTCTAGAAGAACCTGGTGTTAGAGACCCAGCTACCTTGTGACAATCAGAAATAAAAGAAAATATTTGCACTACAGACTGTCACAAGACGTAATTTGTACATTGCCTCCTACCACTCGATCTTCTTGCACCCTTCTTGCTACCAAATGCTGCCACAATGCCGGAAACTCAAGAAGCAACTGCATCTGTGAAGCAAGCAAAATTGGCAGGCAATGCAGCCTCCTTTGTCTTGGAAAGGCTTGTTGTCGATGCAACTAAAGCTGAGGCAAAAATGTTCCAACACATCCAGAGAGGCAAATGCCTGCCTCCTTTACGTTCTGGACTTCAGAGGACGAAATGCTTCCCCTCGGCCGACCTTCGCATTCCACGAAGCAAAAGAGATGTTGTCCATTAGTAGAACTTTCCCGTCTAACTACGCACTAGAGTTTGGATACAGAGTAAGTTTTTCATAAGGTGCTGAGTGTTCCCTCAGACATTTTATCTTGCCAGAGTCCAGTCCAACATACTCCCCATAGTGCCGAATGAACTGCTAGGGCATGCTCGGACCATTCATTTGATCAAATATCGTACCACAAATACATTGAAAGTGCCTACTGGTGGCTTGGTTCACTCGGTAGACTTTCGTATGATGTGCGGGGGATTGAGCACTAAGACCAAGTCAGATTGGCAATAGGTTGCTGACCCGGTATAGCAGGTTTGTATCATGTTTTTGGCTGCACCATACATATAGTAAGAAGGTACAAATGGGTTCTATCTTGTCGCGTTTACCGTGACCTGATCTCACACTGGTGACTTAGCTCACTGAGCAGTTTTTTATTGTCTGGCGTGTGGGGGATTGGTATTTTTTTTTTTTTTGATTTCTGAATAAACTTCTACCAGGATGATCTCGTTTGAACTGCTTTCGGATCTTCTGTGTAGGGCTAAATGCATCGGTTTTTAAATGATCAGCTTGAAATTCTGAGCAATCATTGGCATAGACCCCTAATGTGTTCTTCATGTCTGCCCTCATCATGGAGTTTTTGCTCTTTGGTGCTACATATGCTGAGCATATTCTGTCTTCCATAGGAATCTTTGTGAGCCATTGGCTCTGTAGGACGAGCTCCTCCATTGGCCAGTGTAGATCCTAAAAAATATCATTGACTTCTCCTTTGCTCAGAAAACGGACAAACAAGTTGCACAAAGTGACTGACATTTTTCTTACTGTGTCTTCTAGAATAAATAAAAAACAAGTACTCGTCCTGCTGCGCACAGCGTCGGCCTTACCCACCAAGTAGGAGACTGAACCAAATATTCCTTGGCCTTGAGAATTCGGGTATCAGGAGTCGGGACCAACACCAGCCTCTCACTATCTCGATGGCTAACAGGTACACCCGCATTGAAGAATTGTGGTTCAACGACGGCACGCTTGTCATCCAGGCTGAACACAGCGCCTTCCGTGTCTACAAATTGGCTCATGCGGCGGAATCCAAACATTTCGATGACCTATTCCTTGACGATTCGAGGGTCCCGGACCTGTTCTTTGACTTGGATTCAAATACAGCCATAGAGTCCTTGACTTTGTGGCAAGAATCTGGAAAAGATTTTGAATCGTTCCTGTATGCCATATTCACCCCCAGGTATGTGCGTCAGAGGACAATCCTGTTAAATTGCTCATTGCATTTCAAGGTACTTCGAGTCAACGCCGGCGCTGCTGTGGAGCGCCTTGCTTGGGATTCTGCGCCTTGCACGCAAATACAGAGCAGACCTTCCCTATGCCCAGGCATTGCAAATGCTTTCCAGGCAGTTTTTTCACCCCACTTTGGAATCATATCTAACGTCCCACTGGACACCGACACACCCTCCATCTGAAGATCACTGGTTGATTCACGATGGAGCGCTGTACTACAAGGATCTCTTCACTATAGTGGAATTTGTGTTGGAGATCAAGGCCAATTGGCTTCTACCCCTCCTCTATTATCACATCTGCCAAGAGACCTTTTACGTGGATTTGGAGGAGGCAGGCAAACCTCATTTGAGCATCTGTTGCAGTGCTTACCACCAGCTCCTGAAGGCTAAAATGCAATGTCATCGCTTCCTCGATGCCAATCTATTTGGGAACTACTTGGACCCCACGGGGTGTCAAAGCACTCGCCAATCGCTATTGAGCAGCCTATTTTGTATGGGGGAGCCTCCATACTCGCCTTTTAACGCTTTCCCCGAGGACTGGTCCGCTGAGTTGAACGCGTTGTCTGTGTGCACCCGTTTAATCGCACGGCCAGTTTGTTTCTCGGCCATGACACGGTACTCGTCAAACGCAGGAATGGTCGAGGCGTCACTTTTATCGTGCAGGTACGCTTCGTGTTTGTGCCCCGTCCCGCTATCCACGACCTTCATCAGGTAGCGATTACCGCCAGGCGACGCGACGCGCGCAGGACCCCAGAGGTCGAACGCAATGAGGTGGAGAGGAGGTACGTCCGCATCAGTGTGGCCATCGTACGGACGAGTGTGCTGACGGCCCGCTCGACAGGCGATGCATTTACCGTCGAGTTTGTGGTCGGTGATGTCGAGGCCGTCAACAAGTCCCTTGGACCTCATCTCCTCGATCGTCGCCAGGGATCCATGCGCCAGGCGCCGGTGCCAGTTCTCGAGCGATGTGGGTTTCGCCGTCGAAATGTTTGCGTGAGTGTTCTCAGCCTCGAGCACATACATTCCTGCTGACCCGCGGCCGTGCAGGATCGTTTCGCCAGCGCCGCCGTCACGGATGTTCACCTCCCCACCTCCGAACGTGGAGTAACAGCCGGCCTTGTCAAGTTGGCTGACCGAGACAAGATTCGCGGAGAGGGAGGGGGCGTGAAGGGTGTTCGTAAAGGTGACATGAACGAGCTTTCCATCGACGCGGAAGACCATCTTAACGTTTCCCTTTCCGACTATAGCGAAGTCGCCCTTGGACACCAACGCAGACTTGCCGGTTCAGACAGGGATCGCCTCGTATGTGGTGAAATCGGAGCAGTCACGGAAGAAATGGTCGCTGGCGCCTGAGTCCGCAAAGGTAATGGTTACAAGATGAGCCGTCGCTTCGCTCCGGCACACCTCAGGACCCTCCGTGTAGGTCACGTGAGGGACTTCTTAGGTGGGTTATTTTGTATGGTTGAAACCCACCTTAGAGGTACCCCCACCGCGGTGGGTCTATTTATAGTATTATCTAAGGATCACGTGCCTCATTCGTGCCACCTGCTACCGCCTTTGGTAGGGCATACCGGTGGCCTCCATAGTACAATCAAAGTTTAACTGGGGGTAGAATCAGCTCAGTTAGTGCAGGAAAACATTTAAATGTGTATGTGCGTCCAAACAAAATGCAAATCCAGCCAAAAGAACGTCTACTGGGGCAGATCAGCGAAACAGAAATGCAAAAGGGAGGCTACCACGCACTCTGGTATTCAGCTCCTGCTGACCCGATGTCGTATTAGAAAACTGCAGATATTAATATATGCTTCGCCGAGCCTGACCCTTGTCAAATCAAACCTGCAGAAGAGAAATCTAGGGAACTGGAAGGGGAAGCGGAACCCACCATGGATTTAGGAATTTGGCTCCCCATTGCTTCTTGGCTTGTTAAAAGACCGGAAATAATAATATATTCTTTACCAAGTCGATACTGGTCAAATGAACCCTACAGAAGTGGAATTGAGTGACCTGCAAAAGAACCGGAACCCACCGTGAACGCAGGCTTTTAGGTCCCCATTGCTCCTTGGCGTGGGGAAAGCCAGCAAATAATCATATATTCTTTCCCGAGCTAGATACTAGTCAAATCAAATGTATATAAGCGAAATCGACTGAACCAAAAGCGGAACCGGAACCCACTGTGAATCCAGGCATTTAGGTCCCCATTGCTCCTTGGCATGTTGAAAGCCAGGAAATCATCATATATTCTGTCCCGAGTTAGATACGAGTCAAATCAAACATACATAAGCGAAATCTACTGAACCGAAAGTGGAAGCGGAACCCTCCGGGAATCCCGGCACTTAGGTCCAGTTGCTCCTTGGCGTGTTGAAAGCCAGGAAATAATCATATTCTTTGCCGAGCTAGATACTAGTCAAATCAGACCTACATAAGCGAAATCAACTGAACTGAAAAAGGAAGCGGAACCCACCGTGAATCCAGGCATTCAGGACCACCTTCCTTTTTCTCTGGCATTCTGAACGGAAATGGAAACAGAGGCCACCTTAGTCACATGGCTATATGCGATGATTTTCTGGCAACCATGGAGGCCACCACGGGTGTGACATCTCGGCTGTCTCCTTCCTACCACTACATGCCAACACAGTCCAAGGGGAGAGCTCGTTCCTCGAGGCATCATCAACAGGCTAGCAAAGCTGGACTAGGCCGTAACTACACCAGCCCTCTCAAGCTCCGTGATCCAGGCAAACATCGCACTGTTGCCCCACTTGGGCATGAAACCACTACCGCAGCACTTTGGGCTCAATTTCAGGCACTACGGGCTAATGAACCCAACTCCAGCCCCGATGATCCTACCGAAACTCTTCATGAGACCCCCGAGCCAACAAAGGATGAGGAAATGGGAGACTGGGAGGATATGGAGGCCTCCATTCTCCTGCCAGTTCCAGTTCCGATTCCATCCCACCAAGTCTTGGAATCCACCCCAGCAAGACTGAAGCAGAAAAGGCAGGCACTTGCCTGGGACAATGTTATACCACACCTCCTTGCACCGCTTGCTACCTTTCGACTTGCCAGTCGTAGGCGGATCCCTCCCCTTGCTCCTCCGTCCCTACACCATATTTGCACCGGTTCTTGTGACGGATCACAAACTCTGAAGCTACAGTGCCTTTATATCTCACGTATGAACAACACATGCAGACCATTGTATGTCTCACTCACATTCCCGGGTTTACAGATTTCCAGGAAATTGAGGTCACAACATGCAAATGTGTACCAGTTTCTGCACTTCTTGTTGGTGCTGGTCTCTTCCCAGCTGCACCCACTCGGCCAGAGATGGCAGTTTCCATTGATCTCCTTGATATTTACCGTGCTTTGTTTGAGCGCTCATGTGATGCAGTGACGGCACTTGCAGCCGCATTGCATACAACCTATATGCACCGTGGCTTTCAAGTTGTGACACGCAGTGATTCGGAGGTAATGTCTAATTGCCTCAGTTAGCGATGGGGAATAATATATTTTTAGAACTTTACCAAAGATCCATACCGTGGTCCACTCGGAAATGCAATCCAGTGGTATAGCATTCTTCGCAGCCGCCTTCGTAATCAAACCAACATTGCACTTGACACCGCCCAGAAATCACTTGTTGATCCTTTTCTGCCACCTATGGAGGCCTCCCCATCCAAGATCCTGTCTGATGATGCAGGCAATTAAACGGATGCCTGCGCAACCATATCGAGTTCTCCTTATATGGAGGCCTCTCCTTCCGAAATCCCGCCTCATACTATAGCAGGCCAGCCGGAGGCCTCCACAGACACAATTCAAGAGGTTTCCAATCAGCTTAAATCAGGGCATGCTCACCGAATTCTCCGCGAACGTTGCCCAGCCTGCTTCGGTCTGGATATGTGGGGAAGGCCACTGGCTGAGTACGTATTAATTGCATTAGAACTGTCTCATCTCATGAGGTTTCTTCAGAGGGGGGGATTTTCAACTTGGTGCTGACGGCTGTTTCAGCTATCGTCATCTTCGTAGTGCTGGTGATGGACGCATCAGCTATGATCCAACTTACTTTCTGTCGAAAGAGAAGGTAGACAAAGTCGGAGATCGAATCACCCAGGCTAGAAAGAAGAAGCCACGCCCATATACACCTCCTATCCCATCAGAGGCAATTGATGCTTGTGAGGCTTCTTGGACGGCTGCAAATGAAAACAAACTCAAGTCGGATCCTGGACGCCACGATTCTCACGGGATTTTTGTTATCACCTGTCGGCATTCCCAGGTGTTATTTCTCTGCGACATTGACACTCCAGGCGAGCAGCAAAAATATGTCATTGCAGCCTTGGAAGAGGTGGCCTCCATGGTTCCTCCGGAGGCCACCATCACACAATGCTATGATGTCGCATGTGCAACAGACCGCAGTGTAAATCTGGTATGTATTCTATTCTTCCATATACCCACCTTTTTTTCTGAGTTTTACAGTTTCCGCTGCTGATAGCGGGCCTCCGAGAGCGAGTTTGCTTTGTGATCAATGCAATGCATGCGTATGGCCACCGATGGGTTTGTCAGCTTGTCTATAGCCCTCGACTGCATAAGGGCATGGGCTTAACTGATGCTGAAGGAGTTGAGCGCTTTTGGTCCCGCATTCGGAAGCTGATTGGCATTACCCGGCACCAATGGGTAAATAATGTTCTATATTCGTGGATGCCACTGAACGTTCCACATCAATAGAATTCACGCCGCATCTGGATGATTGACCAGTATGCCAGATTTGTCGGTGAAGAAGGCCGCACCAACCTCGGTGACTGGATGGGGTGGCAGCTTAGCAAAAACCTCAACAAGAGAAATGAAGCCAACAAAATTTTGCAAGACTGCGGAGTTGCCCGATCTGAACTCCGCCAGCAGTGGGAGGCACAAAAAGCTGCTCAAACCTCCCTCCGTTCGCGTACGGAGGCCTCCATCCATTATCAGAATCCTATATAACTCATGTATCTTGGTTCTAGATGCTCCAGCTCGGCTACGTCGTGAACTTGACAAGGTCCTTGCATTGCAGGCGCAGATTGACACGGTTGAACGCTCTATTGAGGAAGCCAAACAGTCCATAACAGATGGCGAAGCGTCTCCAGCTTCTATCACCCTGCTACATGGTCTTGAGGAGACCCACACTAAATTGGAAATGCAAGCAGAAGCATTATATGCATCACTGAATGTGCACACCAGCTTTCCCGAGTTGCAAGGCCTGCCCCTGGAATTTGTCCGCACACTCTTGATGGCTCGCGACCTCAAGATCAACATTCGTAAGCGCTCCATTGGAACATTTTATGAATGGGAAACCTTGGATCGTGCGGTTGGCGGCACACATGAAGCTCTTGGTGAGCAAAGCCGATGGAGGCCACCGTCCCCGGTGGCCACCATTTTGAGTTGCACTGGTATTAAATCCTCACCAGGTACTAAACTCCATCAATCCACCAGAAAAGCCATTTCGCGTCGCAAGCCAGCATTGCTGAAAGCCATCAAGAAGTACAATGATTATTGTGCCGACCTCTCCCGGCTTAGACCTCCGCAATGCCCAGTGCCACTCCCTTGTGCTCTCCCACCTGATCTTACCGGCCTCCGAGACGATCCCTCCCTTCACGATGATGTTTGGATAACCCCATCTGAGGGACAAATTCCTCGGTGGCTCCAAGATGCTGATGTGCGCGACGGTATTCGAGCCCTCCATTTTGCAGATAGATGTGCCGAAGAGCTCAAACGAGTTCGCCTCGAAATTAAAAACATGGCTCGCTGGCTGGAGGAGGAGACTGTAATTGTTAGGATAGCCATCGAAGCAAACCAAGGTAGCTGACCACATCTGGCTCGATTTAGTGCTAAAAGATGTGTAGATTCATATTTAGCATTATCCTTGCTTCAACGGCAGGAATATCTTCAGTACCTTGCGGTCACTTGGGCACCGGCTCTGTCCCGGTGCCCCACTCAATCCACTCCTTCCACTATGGTGGCCTCCTTAACCTCCTCCGATACGTGGCCACCGTAGGCTCCAGTCCCACGACCATGTTGCAAGACACTAGTGGGACAAGTGTGGTGGAAAATGCTTCTCCTTTGATTCCTTTTCCCTCTGCATCTGAGGATATCGGATTTGGAGAAGAGGACTACAATCAATCTCTAGATCCTGGTGTGGAGGCCTCCGAGGAACTCGATCCTGGTGATACCTCTGAATCAGAAAACGTAATTGAAGTGCAAGACAATCTGAACAATCATAATGATCTTGAGTCTGATACAACTGGTATTAATGCGGACCGGTTCAACCTAATATTCGAGTGGCACCCGAGGGTAGGTGGTTTTTCCATCACACTTACCCAGCAAATGCTTAATTCACTCACTGTACGCAGGAAAATTTATCAATGGATCCAAACTTCATTCAGTGGTTGTTGGGTTTAGTTGGACCGCACATTGGCACTCGTCCCGGAACTCGCCTCGTCTTACCGGTAGATGGCCGGCCTCCACACGAAATTGAAGTCTCAGACTTGGCTTGAATGCAATCCAGAAAGGGACTACTCAACGGTCATTTAATTAATGCTGTTGCAGCTTCACTTCTTGCATGGCATTCTGTTCATCTTGAGAGTGCCACAAAATGTGCCATTCTCAGCACTTACGATCTTCCTAGAGTTCGTTACCGGGCTTCAGATGATGAAATTTGGCGTCATGTTGCTCCCACTCGCTACTGGGAGAAGTCATATTGGTTGATACCCATACACCGCCCAAACGAGGAACACTGGGTTCTTGTGGTGGCCTCCATTCACAAAATCTTTGGTTTTTCGACAGTATGGGCAATCGGCATGGTTGGAGAAGCGACCTACAAGTTCAGTCATCCTCACAGAATTGTTATGCCCACTCATTTGTGTTTTTCTCAGGAAGTCATGCTGCTTATTACTCGTATGGTTGTTCTTGCCAATCGGAAACACCATTCCCTCCCTGTGGCAACAGAGGAGGATGAGTGGATTTCAAGACCATTAGTCCCCCTTGTGAGTTTTTACACTGCATACCCCGAGTTTATTTGGTGCTCTGTGCAAACTTCCTTATTTTTTCTAATTCTCAATTCCCTACCAGAATCCACCACTTCAAAAAAATGTTTATGATTGTGGGGTGTGGGTACTCAGTATTATTCTTTCTGTTATACATAAACCCCGGAGTGTCAGAAGAACAAATGGGCCACGTACGACAATTATTCAGCAGTTATGTACTCAATCTTCCCCACAAACCTTGATTCATACTTGATTTATATTCAAAATTCCGGTTCAAACATTATTTAGGTAGCACAACAATAATCAATTTGAGACATTGACATTGTGATGGAGGGCACCACCACAATATCTAGCGCAAGAACTCCAGGTGATACAGGTGGTAAATGTTGCGAGCCAACCATTGAAAATAATGCTGTTCCATCACGTACTCCCTGGGATCGTGGTACGGATGATAAACCTCCGGAGAATCCATCAAAGCCTCCCAGCGCGCCAATGAGGTGGCCACCTCGACGCGAAGCTCTGCCATACAGACGTCCCAGCCCCGATGTTTGAAATCATCACGGCGTGAAGCATCCTTCTCGACTTATTCACGCATTTTCATGCCATGGAGAACCCAGCCCAGGCGCTCGGTATATCGCTGGGCTCCCTCTGAATGCGGATCCATAGTGTCGGGGTCATCAGCATCGTAGAGGTTGTCGTCGAATGGCGGCTCGCATTTCCAACGCTCGAGGCCGCTTTCGTCAAGGGCCTGGGCACTGCGAAGCGATTCTTTGAACAAAAACTGTGATTCCGGAAGGGGGAGCTCTTGAAGCTCCACAATGCGCGCAGGGAGGGGCGGTAGAGCCGGAATACAGCGTGTTGGAAGTGAACGACCCTTCTCTGTCCTGCTTTGCATGTATCTCGCACGCTGAGTGCACGTACGAACGATTTTGGCACTAATAGGGTTAAAATTAATGTGAGCTTTGCACATGCATTGAAGGCATTCCAAGCGCACCGAGCGGTCTGGGCATACTTCTTACATGCTTCTCTATCGGCTTGAGCACGAGCCTCAGCGGTGAGGTGCTTGGCACGACGGCCCATGAAGATGGTGGTACAAATGATGAAATTTCTAATGGGAACACAAGCAACTTTCGGGTCAAATCCTGCCCGCGAAAAATACAACATCTACGGACCTCAAATAAATGAGTAGTGAAAATCCACGGTACCCGGCAAGGATAGTGATTGCTTTCGTTCCTTTTGTCTCTACCAGAATTTGAGATATGAACAAGAAATAAAAAAAACAAGTTGGACCCATGTTTATTCGACACGCGATTGGTTGATGGAATGTACGTTATAATTGGTGGAAGTGGAGGCGGAGGCCTGCGACGCGTCTTGTGGTGGCCGACGTGCGGAGCGCGGGTCACCGTCACACAGCCCACCGCCACCGTGACTCTTTTCCTTCACCCACCATCCACTCTCTTTTCCCTTCTGCACTGAGTTTCTTCCTCGGTAAGTCTTTGCCTCATGTTCTTCGCCCCTATTTGCCATTTGACGTGTCTCTAGCATTCATTAGACACAGGATATCGCTCCCACGGAATTTGCGCCCGTGGCCACCGCGGAAACACGTCCATTGATACAAAGGGCGTTGCATTTGCCTTTGTGTGTACCAATCCGCTCCCTCTTTCTTGATCTAATCGCCCGAGTGGACAACCCGAAAGCACGGCTTTCTGGGAACTAGTGGATGCCTGGCGGCACCAAGACTGAGTGTTACGCCCGGCGGGGGCACTCTGTTGCGTGTGTTTTTAGCCGAAATGCGACTCCCGAAGTGGGAGCCCGAGTAAATTCAAGTGCGAGCCGTAAGGTAAAGTAACGAGGGGGTAACTGGAGCCGAGGAGCGGAAAAGGAAAGGAGCGAGGAGAGGGAGGAGCCAGAAACCTGGGTATACCTAAACATCGTAACGAAGGATGGAGATGGGGAATGATGATGTTTTTTTTTATTTTTTATTTTTATTTTTATATAGGTAGGGGAGGAAGAGACTGGGGAAAAAAGAGACGGAGGGAGGGAGGGATAAGTGAAGGGAGAGAGAATTAAGCGTACTAGTGGGGAGCTAATGGGAAAGCTAGCTGGTTGATGTGCCTGGGGCCGTCGTGTGCCGAGCGGCCCGCGAAAAGCATAGATTGCAGAAGGGCCGGATTCTTCCGCATATAGATCTGGAAGGCGTTCGACGCCCAGCGGCCAATGGCCTGGATCTTATCCGGGGCAACACCAGCTTCTGCGAGGGACGTCGCGCCGCCAGCTCGAAGGGAGTGCCCAGCAATGTCTTTATCGAAATAATTGTGGAGGCGGTTGAGGAACCAGGACCGGGTAGGGATAGAGCCGTCTTCGCGAACGAAGAGGGCTGGATGGTGAGGGAAGAGGGCGTCGCGCGATGCGAGGTACCGCCGGACTTTCGTGACCGTGTCGAGTTCCTCGTCGGCTCGAGCTACAATGACAATCTGACTCCCCTCGAAGAAGACATCGGCCTTGTGCCCGGGGAGGAAGAAACCAACAGATGTGTCGGTAAATTTGACGGAGTTACGCGAAACGACCTTCTTCCAGTTGCGCAGGGCGACAGTGTCAGGCCAGGTGAGTTCGCCAAGTCGTAACAGGCCATTGAAACCTACAAACAGCATCGCCACGAAGAGCAAGTCGTCGTGGGATCGGGCTGGCTGGGCCTCAATGGCCCGGGCGACTGTGAGGATATCGGTGGTGGCAAGGGGGCGCTTGCGCTTCACCCCTTTCCCGAAAAGGCGCTTGCCACCCTTGAGAGTCCTCCTGACAAGCGGGGATGCGCGAACCTTGCGGACATCCGGGAACACGTCTTCAAGCTGGTTGCAGATGCCAGACAGGTAGGAGTCGACGGAGTCAGGTTTGATGAAGTGACACATGTAGATGACGAAAAAGGACATGGTGTCCTCGGTGGGCTCGATCGGGAAAGCGTGCTGAGTGCAGAAGTTAATATAGGAGTTTAGGGCGGAGGTGTAAGTAAGGTTCGTAGACTTGTCGATGGCGTAACCAAGTGCGATGGCTCGTTCGTGCACGAGCTTCGCGGTGGACCACGTCGGCCTCTTGCGCTGGCGCGATCCGGGCGTCAACTTGAAAATCATAACCTTGCTGCCCCCAGCGCATCTCGAGGGGGTGTAAACGGGTGGATGACGAGACCGGGGACAAGCGCGAGGGCGATGTCATTTCTCCAGCGGGAGATGGCGTCAGCGACAGAATTGAGCTTACCCGTGACATGAAGGACGCGCAAGTCAATGTCGCGGGTGATGAGGACATCCACCGAGGATTTGAGAATGTCATTGTATGCGGGGAGGGCCTTCAACGAGTTGAATATGCTAACGGAATTCAACGAGCTATCTGTGTAGATGGTGAGGCGTACTCCCATCGGAAGGAGTGTGGCTGTGTGGTGCAGTGCTGCGCAGACGCACAATGCCTCGTAGAAGAAGATCTTTAACACGGGGTCGATGCCCGTGGGTAGTTCCGACTGAAGGCCTAAGCCCATGGCAGGGATGTAGAAGCCCATGCCTCCCCTACCCGCGCCGTGGGTAGACGCGTCGCAGTATACCAACAGGTTAGCCTCGTCCGGACTGAAGTCAACGGACTTGATGAGGTAAATGCCATCGCTGCTCTCGACGCAGTCTGCGAGCCATGACAAGTCGCGACGAACTGCCTCGTTGACGTAGATCGGGGCGTCCGCTCTGTCCTTCCCCTCCATCTTCGCGTAGACGTTGCAAAGGGCCGGCTTCAGGAGGGGGAGCACGTTGAATACCCAGTTCGAGTAGCCCGCTAAGGCTTGCCACTCGCGGAGGTGCGCCTGACTCCGTGAGTGGAACTCGCTGACCAGCGCTGTAATTCAGTGACGAAGGCGGTACGAGCTTCCTCAGGGATCGTAACACGCATCGAGCGGGAGTCGACTAGGAAGCCGATGACAGTGAGCTCCGTCCCGAAGACCTGCTGTCTCCGAGGGGATGCCGAGCTGTCCAGAGTAACAGGAGGCGAGTTTGGTTCTTTGGGAAGACCTCTTGTAAGGTTCGTAATATTGCATCTCGCTGGCGAGCTGCGCGGAATGGAAGTCGTCCATGTAGGCAAAGAGGTGGGGATTAAGAAAACCACCATCGCGAACCAGAGAATAAAACCGGCCAATGTGGTCCAGATTGGCGGCGAACCGATGCTGCCAAACGTAGCCGCTCGATCGACATGAAACTTGCCGGAAATATAGTAGACTTGCCATGGCTGCCATAGCAAGTGCATGGGGAGCACCTTGAACGCGCCTTTGACGTCGATTTGAAGATGTTTATCTCTGCGTCTGGGCCGAGAGTGCGCCGGAGCTCGCGAAGGTGATCTGCAAGCTCGCGAATACCATCCATCCCGTCGGGTTCGTGGCGAGCCGCGAGATGGTTGAATTCCTCGAGAAGTCACCGCCACTGAAGTCCGTGACAAGCCTGAACTTGTCTGAGTGAGGTTTCGGGACCGCGTGGATGGGGATAGCGTGCATGCCTGGGAGGAGAGAGGCAAAGGCTCCGGAGAATCGGCCTGCCTCAATCTCCTGTCGTGCGTCTTCTCGAGGAACGCCCGCTCCGCTCCGAGCGAGCGATCTTCGAACCATTGTAGGTAACCGGGTGCGAGGGGTCTGGTCGTGACCACGGCCAGAAACCCTCGCGTAGGCCTTTGCAGAACGAATCGACCAGCGGGCGGTTGGGGTGCGACGCCAGAAGGCGCTCAAAGAGCGCGACGTTGATCGGGGTTGAGATGGCGAAGAGGCTGGGGTGCTGGACGACGGTAGTCACCAGCGCCTGATTTTCGAATGCCTCGGGCGGCGCGCCGGAAACGGAGGGTCCGACTCTGTCCCGAGCGCTGTCTGGCTCGTCCGCCGCCTACCGTCCGACCAGACGAAATGCCGCAAGTAGCGCGGCCTTGGTGGCGCCACTGCGAGGCCCCTATTTCGGGCATTCAGACTCGGGATGGTTCTTCCTGCATCCAGTGCAGACGTGGAGGTGGCGGCAATCGTCGCGTCTGCATTTGCCAGCGTTCCACAGCCGGCAAGGCTCGGTCGACTTTCCCTTGGGGCGTGGGGGCTTCTGCTGGACGACGCCTCTTCCACCTCCAGAGCTGTTGGGCGATTGGTTTTTCGCCCGTCCGAGACCCTCGTTATGGGATTCAACTGCGAGTCTCCCCATTGAGCTGAGGTGCATCGTCTCGAGCATGGTGAAATGGTGGGGTTGGTCGAGGGCCACGTCCGATCGTCGGCTTGCGAGGAGGCGACCTGCCTTCTCGAACGCGATGACGTGGTGATGCTGGGAGACGTGGACCGCGGCGAATTTGCCGAGGATGTATATCCCCCATGCCTGGTACTGGACGCTGAGATGGGGGAAGACGGTGAGACCAGCTTCGACGGTCTGCATCCAGGCAAGAGTCCAGTCGGCCTGCGTGACGACGGTCCGAGTGGGCTTGCTCGATGCGGCGCCGTTGAAGGTGAGGTCAATGTCCCCAACGGATTCCATGTGAGCGGTGCTCGGAGTGACGCTGTAGATCCCGGAGAGAACGGCGTCGAGGTCAACGGCCTTGTTGCTAAGGAGCCGGAGCCACTGTGAGTCTGGGAACTCGACGCGAGCTCGAGGGAGGAGGGAACGGAGTGCCCGTTTAGGATCGACTCCATAAATACCGAGAAGTCGCACGGATTCCGCGAGGTCGGCGCGGAGGGGCTCGGTGTTGACGAGGGCGTCGTGCTTGACCCATGGGAATTCGTCCTCCTCGAGGGTGAGCCGGCTGCGCTTGGCTGGAGGCTCGCCGTCGCTGTCGTCGACGTCCCGTTGGGACCTGTGTCATCATCCCCGTCCGCGATCTCTTCGCCGTTGGCTCCGAGTTGGGCGTTAGCCCGTTTCTTTCCGCGGGCCTTGGCCTTTTCTTGGTCCCGGACCCATTGGTCACACCGGTCCATGTAAGGTTCCATGAATTTCTCGATCTCTTCGGCTGTTGGGATGGGACTGGCGACGCCTGAGGTCGAGACGGAAGGTTCGGCGAGGATATCATAGATGGCCAGCGTGACGGCGACTCGAGAGGCGGTACCAGCCTCGAAGGCGGTGACGAGGGCTTCGCAGCGAGCAGAGGGAGTGGTTGCGACATCGGACATTGAGCGAAGCGATGGGAGACGGTTGCTCGAGCGGGCGTTGAGTTTATAAAGCACGAAAAATAACCTAGTGACGCGTGAAGCACGAGAGAGCGGCAGCTCTGGGAGGTAACGCGACTAGGGGATTTCTGTAGCAAACTAGATGGTTCTCAGTTCGCTGCCCGGAGTACTACAGCCACGGGCCAACGTACTGTGGTTGATTCGCAGAGGACGGTCGACGCGACTGGGAATCAATGGCAGCTGGGTTCACGGTAGGGAAACTGACACAGGCGACGGGTCTCGAGTCAGCTTCCTGAAGCCAGCAACCGGTCTCGGGAGACTTACCTAGAACGAGCGGCACAAGAGAGTTGGAGGTAAGAACTCGCTCCTCTCTTGCCCCGTCCTAAGTACTGCCGCGGAGGGACCAAGCGCGCAACAAAGCGGACAAGGGAGTAAGGTAAGACCCCTTCCTATTGTGCGCTTTGTCCCACCGGCAGGAACGCGCCATCGAGGCGGAGGGTCCTCGCTCAGCTCGATCGACAAGCTGACCGAGGCGAAGACAAAGGCGACCCGAGGCAGCATCAGTGGCGATGACCTCGGGTCAGCCTGTCTGAGTCGGGCCACGGGCCGATTAGACTCGCATAAACATTTCATTTTTAAACACCATGAATTTTTCACCGGTCATTTCTTGGCAGACATCTTGAAGTAAGAACAATAAAATACGCGCAACGCTCTCTCAGACCTCTGCAGGCGTTTCCGTGGGCTGTGTTCGCACCCCTTACGTCGAGTCCAACAAGGCACAGGTGCAGTTATGTTGTTCTCCTCTCTTCTCTACAAGTATGATTTTTTTTTGCGTGTGGAAGCCTCCTTCGTGACACTGTGCGGAGGCCTCCGTCCGCACATTGTGCATAAAAGACCTTGGACAGCACCGGCTTCGGTACGTGCCCACCTTTGATCTGGATTTGCTCTCAACATTTCGACTCAATTCCGCAGAGACTTCCGTTCCATTGCACCGAACACCGTACGTGCAATCTTAGCCCACCGCTCTATCCGAGCTCAAGAAGGAATTAGATGTGGAACTCGCAAAAAAAATACACGCGCCAACTTCGGTTCGTGGCTATTTCATTCAACGGCCTCAGACTTTGATTGTTCCCTAGAAATCTTCGATTTCGCAGGCATCCGAAAAATATACCACCTTACTTGCGGCGGCAACTGCTAGCACTCGTGTGGACCTCCGTACATTGGAATTGCAATCGCAGGTATGTCTATCACCCGCCGCTCCGTGTATTCAACAACCTGAGATTTTGAACTCAGCCCTGCGCTTTCTAAAGTACAGGAACCTTCCCCACGGTGGTCTGTGTTCAGTCCTTTCCCGTGCATTAAGCCGGTATGTTTTCTTTCCTTTCCACCGTTGGTTATAGCTTATTTGTGTTTTTGCTTAAATGCGGAGGCCTCCACCTACGACAGGCTTTCATCTCTAAGTTCTTAGACCACACTTGGTGAACCAATGTATGTTACCGCGCTCTTCAGACCTCCTTCCACTAAGCTCTTTCGTTTACAGAATGTACCCTGCACTCGACGACGATCTCTTCCCAGTCCGCCCGCGTGACTACCCTCGTTTGACTTACAGTGACGACGACGAGTTCGACCAGCTGGAGCCCTCACAGCCCTCTCCCCCTCATTCCGCTGCCCCTCGAGCCCACTCCTTAGATTACAGCCAAGTCGAAAACTCATCGGTCACCGGTGCCCTGTCCGGAGCAACTTGGACACCGCGCAAGTGTGTATCTACTGTCAATAACACTCTTAAAATCAACTACCACAGCGAGCCTGAGGACGACCGCCGCAGTGAGCTGCTCAGCGAGGACAGTGACGATAGTGACCAGGGGCATGCCTCACCGAGTCCGAGGCGAGGAGGAATCTCCTCCGTCCAGAACCAAGTAACTGAACAAGTTGGCGGTGGAACACGGAGTGCTGGCCCCGCTCGCCGTGCCCCGCGTGGCAGTTCTGCGCCACCGGTATCACCATACCAATTGCGCCCTAAACTGACGCCGACCAAGCGCGCTCCGAGCTCCACCCAAGACGCGGTCCTTCGGCGCGCTGAAATCCCTGTCACACCACTGCTTGAAGAGCAATATCAAAAAAGACCACGTACACGGAAGCCACCCCCAGCTTTGGAATTCCCCCTCGAGACGGCCGCAGGACCCACGGGGCAGCCACCGTCTGTATCGGGGCTGTCGCACCCTCGGCTAGATTTTTCTAAGTTGTCATACAACCACCTAGTAAGTCGAGTTTCAAATGTTGTTAACTGCCTAGTTCATGCTCATTATTTTGTGTCGCAGAATTATGCAGAGCATGAGCCACCACGCAAGGATCTCCCAGGACAGCGCAACCCAATGCGACCGAATTCAAAACCACCGCCACGTACTGATGCCGGGGAGCCGCCGCTGCGAGTTCTGAGCGTTAATCCGTTCGCAACAGGAAAAGGTTCCGCACTCACTGACTTTTACGACGCAAACGACTTCCGTCCCGCCCCACCCCCAAGTCACAGCGTTGACATGGCCCCTCAAACAGTCTGCCCCCAAGACATTGTTTCGACTGCCGGACCCAATCCGGGTCCCACGTCGCTGAGTGCGATCGCAGAGGAGGTGGAAGAACCCGAGGAGCCCACCGCATCAAATCATGAGCCTGAGATGGAGGCTTCCGAGAGTGACGGCGACACGGAGGCCACCGTCCGGCGCAAGGGGGGGCGCCCAACAAATGCCGCTCGCCAGAAAATGAAGGAATGCTTCGAGCAACTGCAGGAGCAAATTGCGAACCTTGCGGAGGACATTGATCAGTCCGAGGAAAGCCTGCTGCTCCGGTTTAACACTTACATGGCGGATTCAGCATCAGCTCGCGGCTTCCACGCCTTCAACGTTTATCAGAGGTACGCCAACAACCCGAATTTCCGGCGCAACGAGCTTGCCAGGATCAAGCAACATGTTCCGAAGAATCCTCCGCCCCTTGACTCTGTCCAGCTCGCGAGGGCCTGGCCCCTTTTCAAAGCCGCATATCCAAATGGTGATGCATTCGCACTCCTGCGAGCATACGCCGATGTTGTGAATGCCGAAGAGGCGTCAAACGAGACCCTAGGCCAGCGTACACGTTCTTTTGAACGTCAATTTGGGATCGTAAGCGGAATGGTATGCCCTGTTACTTTTTTTCAAATGTTTGTTAACTCAGAGTCTCTCAGCTTGATCGGATCTTCAGCAAACATGGATTTGACTCATGGTTCACCATGGTGGGCAGACATGTCAATGAAGACGGTGGCCTCGGTGGCCACCATACAACATCAAATTTGAACGGGGTGTGTTTAGATCATACACTGCCTTCATTTCGTCCCTCTTATTGATTCTTTCTAGATCTTCGACCACCTCAAGTTCGAGCCCGATGACCTTATTGGTCATTGCAAAACAGTTGCATAGTGAGTCACGGAGGCCTCCGCCGTCACTGAGCTCGCCTAAATTATTATCAGTGGCACCGTAGCAAAATCGGCAATTGCTGCACGTTCACGCATTGAGTATGCCCCACCCGTGCCGGCACCCATTGGCGGCCGACCTGGGGACGCAAATATTAACGCCCTCCGCCAATTGCTTGACTGGATCTCTATGCAAGATCTTGGCTTCAATGTTTTCACAAACAGAGGAGGTCCCATCGTCTTCTGGGCCGATCTGGCAGCAAAATGGGCGCAGAACAATGTCATCCTCCTGGGGTTTCCGTACACGATTGGAACAAAACTGCGCCTTCCGCATCAAGTCCGGCAGAACAAGGGCATCAATGGTTTGCAAAAGATCGACCGAGAGGCACTCGAGAAAGCCATCACAATGCGTGAAAATCGAGATGGGTACGGAGGCCTTGAAGCAAATGATAGATACCGATGATTTGGTCATCTGGACCCATGATTACGCCGGGGCGGGGAGCCCGCTGATCCTGTGGCGGCTCGCCGGTGGTGGCTGCACTCAGAGGGGAAGGTTCCAGCTGTTAGTGCTTCCAACGAGGTGTTCAGTGCCCAATTGGATTGGGAGGATTACATTCGGTATTCCACCGCTGATGAAGATGAAGAGGATCGAATCGCCAAGGGCGCCAAGGGAAAAGGCAGGGCCAGGTCGAAGGCGCCGGTGGCCGGCGGGACAAAGTCCATCGTGCCGGTGGCCTCCAGGACCAAGTCAAAATCCGTGAAAGGGAAACTGCCCCAGCGCAACAATTCAGATCCGGATTCGGGCTCACCGAAATCCCAGCCGAAACCCCGCCCTATGCGCAAGAGGAAAGTAGCAATTTCACAGCCAACTATTTCTAGTGACGAGGACGAGGATGAGTATGTTCCGGACGCGCCGATAAATCCGAGATCTCGCAGGCCGTCCATGCCTCGCTCCGCTGCTTCCCAGGTTGGAGGAGGAATGCGGATGGAGGTTGTGCTTCCCAGGACGGAGGCCACCGTGCCCAAGGTCAGGAAGCACCGGGAGCAGGAAGAATCCAGTGGTCGTGAAGGCTCTCACAAACGCAGGCGTCCGGATCTCACTGGTCCACCAATCACATCAGGTTCTCGTCGATCCCCACCACACGCCTCTGGTTCTGGATCCCACACATCTTCGCGGCACACCCCAGTCGCAACAGCACAGCCAGCAGCGCCGGATCCAGCCTCCATTGCCGCACCCCTTGCTCCTTTAGCACCCTCCGGTGCAGTTGACCCTCGGCAGCTCATGACACCAGAGGGGATCCGTGATTTCCTCGCACAAATGCAGGCTTTGCAAGCAATTTTTGGTGCTGCGGCAAATTCACAGGATGCGTGAAAAACATTCACGGTGCCCTCCGTCTTGGATACCCACTTGAAATTCTATCTATGTGCCCAGTTCTCACCCAGTATTAATTGCCTGCTTTATGGTTCACTATTCATATCTTACAACTTACGCTTCGTTTATATGCAATTATGGTATATCTACTACTTATTTGACTTCGCCGTAGTTATTCAACTAGCTACCGTAACTATTCAACTAGCTACTAGCATTTACTGGAACAATGCTTTTAATTCGTGTTTAGCAGTGAATTGACGGAGTTTCACCGAATTTGAAGATAGTCAAAGAGAAAGAGTGCACGGTGGGCTCCATTAATTTTGATTACTGGTGATCTGTGCACCCTCAAAGTTTTAGATACCAGGAAACCAATGCTGGATTGCATGGTACTCTGCAATCCATTTTCTGTTCAAGCAGTTGTATAACACACCAAAAAGCAAGGAAGACCTCGGAATACATGGTAGACTCCACTTCCTTATGCACGGTGGGTTCCGCTCTCTTTTGCAGTTCAGTTGATTCCGCTTCTGCAGGGTTCTTTTACTGGTGCCTAGCTCATCAAAGAATATATTATTATTATTTCCAGGTCTTTCAACGCATCAAGAACCAAAGGGGGCCTAAATGCCTGAAGTCACGGTGGGTTCCGCTTCTTTTTTCGGTTCAGTCAATTTTGCTTGCATAGGTTTAATTTGACTGATCTCTAGTTCGTCAAAGAGCATAGTATTATCTTCAGTCCTTCAACACACCAAGAAGCAATGGTGGCCTAAATACCTGAATTCACAGTGGGTTCCACTGCCTTTTCCGTTCCAGTTGATTTCGCTTCTCTAGGTTTGATTTGATAGTCAGTATCATCATTTCCAGCCTTTCAACACATCAAGACGCAATTGGGGCAGAATATCTGAATCTACGGTGGGTTCCAGTTCTTTTTGCAGGTCACTCAATTCCGCTTCTGTAGGGTTCATTTTGACTGGTCTTTAGCTTGTCAAAGATTACATTATTATTTCCAGTCTTAGACCACACCAAGAAGCAATGGGCACCTGAATACCTGAATTCACGGTGGGCTCTGCCTCCTCTTTCGGTTCAGCCGATTTCGCTTGCGTAGGTTTAATTTGACCTGTATCTAGGTCAGCAAAGAATGAATGGATATTTCCAATCTTGCAACACACCAAGAAGCAATAAAGGCTGAAATGTCTGAATCCACGGTGGGTTCCGGTTCTTTTTGCAGGTCACTCATTTCCGCTTCCTAGAGTTCATTTGACTGCTGCCTAGCCCGGGAAGGATTATATTATTATTTCCAGTCTTTTAACACACCAAGAAGCAATAGGGGATTAAATGCATGTATGCACGGTGGCCTCGACTTCATTTTTCAGTTCAGTGAATTTCTCTTCTGCAGGTTTAATTTGACAGAGGTCTGGCTTGGTGAAGCATATATTATTATCTGCAGTTTTATGACGCAACACTGGGCCAGCGGGAGCTGAATGCCAGAGTGTGCAGTAGCCTCCCTTTTGCATTTCTGTTTCGCTGATCTGCCCCAGTAGACGTTCTTTTGGCTGGATTCGCATTTTGTTTGGATGCACATACACATTTAAATGTTTTCCTGCACTAACTGAGCTGATTCTACCCCCAGTTAAAATTTGATTGTACTATGGAGGCCACCGGTATGCCCTACCAAAGGCGGTAGCAGGTGGCACGAATGAGGCACGTGATCCTTAGATAATACTATAAATAGACCCACTGCAGTGGGGGGACCTCTAAGGTGGGTTTTAACCATACAAAATAACCCACCTAAGAGGTCCCTCACGTGACCTACACGGAGGGTCCTGAGGTGCTCCGGCAGCTGCGATGATTTCCAATTATATGAGGTTGTGCAATTGTTCAGCATAAAACACATGCGTGCCGCAAAAGCGGTGAGGAGCGGGATGCAAAGCTGAATGTCAATGACATCCTACCAAAACAACGGTGGTCTTTGAGACTCCGACTGAGAAGTCGCTAGTATCAGGCCGGTCATTGCCGTGACGCTGGGCGGTTATATGTAACAAAGTCCCATTCACGCCCCGTTTTTGTACTTGATAATGCAGCGCTCCTCAGATCTACTACAGTTGACAAAGTTTAATTGATAACAAACTAGGTACGACAAACAAATGCATCTGGTTGAACTCGCTTTCAGCCTCCATTATGAAATTGAAGTGGGAACGACTTACTACAGGCAATGGGCGTCGAAAATACTTCATTCGGTCATGAATCTGAACACTGTTGTATTCGATGAGTGAACGTCACTGATAGGTTCTCGGGCGGTTGAGTATAAAATAAGGACGTACTGTAAGTCCTATTGGTGTCAGGCTTTCTCAAATTTGTGAGATGTTTGAGACCTGATGAGAAATAGAGGACTAATCTAAATCCATATGCCATGTCAGCGAACATATGCTAAGCTACAGAAACAGTCTGCACACCGCTGCATTTGATTGAGATTGAAACTGAAGAGCGTCAATGATACACGGTGTCGTCCGTCAGATATGCCACTAATGGAAGGGTAATTGATTCAAATCAGTGCAAGAAAACACAGAAAAACGTAACTTATTACTACGAGAGGTAACGGTGTGCAAGGAAGTATTGCCAGGAGTCTTGAACCATACCCTGGCATCCGATATGTAAGAGTTCTTGGAAATCGAGGGTACGCACCTTGAGCTATAGATGAATTGGACCTTGAGTACCATGCACCTTAGTGCAAATGTGGAAGGCTCCAGGAATAAGTACGATCAGCACAACGGAGAGAGCTGGAAACTTCGATTTTTTAGCAGGCCACCCACTTGCATGAAGTTGCGGGAACTTACAGTCAATGCTTTCGAGTGTGAAATCCCGATGCATGGTTGCATACGGGGTTCAGGCGTTATCAGCGCTGTATATTGTTTCTCGAATCAGTGCACCGTTGGGCAGTGGGGAAATTGACAAACCCGGCCTTCTGGCCACCATAGAAGAGTCCCGAAGAGCGTTGCTAGTCTCGTTGAAGTCCATTGTCGCGTGATGGCTCAGGACTTACATTTGTGCCTACAAAGGTGAAAAAGAAATTGTGATTGTGAGAACTGAGAGCCAGAAAATGAGAGGCCGACAGTGTTACTTACTGGATTCCAAGAATACTTCCTACCTGCTAGCGGAACCCCGTCGATCCTCAGTATCAATCATAAGTTGACTGCCGACGATACGGTAAAAGACGCGGGAAGTTGGCGAAGCAAACATTGAGCATGAAATCTTGAACAAAACTTGACCCTTGGTATTGAACTTGAAGCTGATTTTGATTGGGTTTGACGGGCGATGCGCGAGGTGTTGCGGATTTCTATAGCTCAAAACTTCCAGGAAGCCAACAAACGCCCGAGGTTTGATGGAGCGGTTCGATATCTGGGCGGACTTGATTGATGCTTTGAGGTGTTGCGGAGGGCCAAGAGGTAAGTCGCGCGCTTGAGGCGGAATTTTGAGGGTCTAGACTTGAAGCGTGACTGCGCCTTCGTAAATAGTCCGAATACTTATGTGGGATATATGTTGCTGATTCTTGCAGTGTAAGACAACAAAGAGGAATAGAAGCAGCAATGCGGGCAGTAGGAAGTCAGAGATGATGGGGGTGGAAGCGAAGCGGCTCAATGGATACCCTGCCTTTTGAGTGGAGCTTGAGCGTCTGATCGGGCACTTGGAAAATACTAAGTGCCCGGGCATCTAAGCTAATTGCCGATACGGGGGGTCAGCTGAGATATGAACGGGGTAATTTCGGCAGTACGGATGATGATCCTGAATGGTAGTAATGAGGGGAGTCGAGAACGTGTCGCCTGAGTGTTGCAGTTAATCGTAGAGGACCCCTTACTGATAGGCAGCACAAAGAGAGTATCGGTAGAAGGCATGTTGGGAGAGGAAGGATGCCGTATGCTCTTGGCTTGACCGGGCATTGAGCGCTGCTTTCCGGGCATGTGGTTGGCTGAAAATGGGCATCATGTCATCGCGAAGTGACCCCCAAAGTTAAACTGTGTGATAAATTTGAGCGCCAAGCAAGCACTAGATGACTGTTCCGTCCAAAGCAAACACTTGTTGCTCGGGAATTGGCGGTGGTGTGGGAGAAAAGAAGAATGTAAATATGCGCACATAAAATCAGTGCATCTGCTTAAGATATGAGTAATCGCGCCCGTGTTGTTCTGGAAGGTGCGACTGACAAACGCCGTAGGTGAAGCGGGGGCATGGAAGACGTGCTCGACGTGCTCGTTCGCGATGGGCGGGGGGAGCAACGATTCCTCGTTTTCGACCGGCGCCTCGTCTTCATCCTCACCAATATCGCTGATGGAGCGCAGCAACGGCCCCAACGGCCCCAACGGCACCAAATGGCTCCCAGCCTTGGGCAAGAGGGGGTCATCGTCCTCAACCTCCTCTACCATCGCGCGCGGCAGCGGCGCGAGCCTCGCCATTTCCTCCGGCGTCACCGGGGGCAGTGGTATGTGCACCGCCAAATCCTCCGGCGCGATCCTCACCATCAACACACGGTGAACGGCGGGAGTGTCGGCGGGTGCTGTGGCTTGGTTCGCCTGGGGTCTGTTGCGCCTGAAGTTGGCCGGGAATTGGCCTTCTTTCCCACCGCCAGGCCAGTAGCAGTTCTCGAAGGTATGGCTCGATTTATTCTTCGCCTTGCAGCTGGGATTAGTGCACTGACGTCTCTGCGTAGATGTGTTGAGGGCTGTCAAGCTCGAGACCACCGTCGTGTGCTCGGGCATGCCGGTGGTGATCGCGAACGCGTCGTCAACATCTGTGGCGGAGAAGAGTGCGGCTTGGAGTCCCAGCCAGCGGGGGTCAGCGGGGAGCGAGCGAATGAGTACGTTTTTCAGCTCCTTCTCTTCCACTGTCCCGCCCATCATCCTGACGGTGTTTGCCTTGTTGCGCACGTTAGCCAACAACGCGTCCAGATCATCGCGCGAGGTTCCAGTAAATTTGATGGACTGGAGCTCGCTCTGGGCATGCGACAGAGCGGCATCGCTCTTCTTCGCACAGATGCTCTCAACAGAGTCCCAGCATTCCTTTGCTGTGCCATTGTGTTTGACGCCCAAACCGATGGGGTCGATGATGTTCGTGACAGACAACCATGGACTTTGTAGCACCATCGCGGTAGGTCCATTCGTCGCGGGAAGGATTGGTCGAGAAGATAGGAGTCGGGGCGGGGATGTCTGTGGTCCCGGTGATGAGGGGGGGTTTGGTGATGGTGCCGTCGAGGTAACCAGTGACGCCTTTGCTGGCGGCATGTTCCTCGATGAGCACCTTGAAGGTAGCAAAGTTCGCCTTGTTCGGTTGTAGTTTCTCTGTGGCGAGCAGAGCCAGAATATTGATCATTTGGTTCGCCATCGAGGTGTTTAGTATGACCGTTGTGATTGTGAGTTTGAGTCGCGGTTATCGTGTTGTTCTTTCGAGTGAGCTTAGAAGGCTACGGGGCCCATAACCTATTGTGAGAACAGAGTAAGTAAAGCTCAGTCGGGAAACGATGAGTGTAAACGACTATATTCCAAGTCGGTAGCTTTACCTATTGTGAGAACAGAGTAAGTAAAGCTACGGTAAGAAGTAAGTAAGGCTGTAAGTAGACAGAGAATATAAGTAGCTCACCTCAGTCGGGACACGATGAGTGTAAACGACTGAGGTGCATGGATAGGGGCGGTAACTAATATATCAAGGATGAACGGAACAAACAGGGTAGTAATCGGGGTATACCGGAGCCGCCGTCGGGTCTCCTACAACAGTTCCTTCGTGATCTTTGTCTGTAGTTGGGTGATGACATGGAATAGGGATGCTGTATGGGTGTTCTGGTGATGCCATTGGTCGAGGAGTGGGTGCAACATAACGGATGAAGAAAGGGATAATAGCTGATCAATGATTGCATCCTGGATGGACAGAGGGAGGAACAGCCAAGGGGGTGGTGCCGAAATCATCCCGTGAATTGTTCCTCGACACGGAGAGAATTACGAAATGTTTTGAGTGCAGAACGGGCCAGCTTCTTCTCCTTCTTGGTTAGTTTAAGTTTTTTGTGGGAATGGTGTGGCACCACAGCCGATATCAAAGGGTATAGTGGTGGGAACACGATAGCAGAGGGTGGTGCATCGAAAGCCAAGGTTTTGCCCGAAGGAGGAAGACAGTGAACACGGCAGCAGACGATTAGCGGCAATGCAATCAAGAGATGTTGTCTCGAGCGGCGGGTTCCCGTAGTGCCTGTTGAAGAACACATAATAACACGTCTGCTCAACCAATAACAGCGCTCTCGCATGTTCCATGGGTGGCTGAGCTTTCTTTTTGGTACCCTTGCGACGCGGTGCGGGTGCTGGTGTGGGGATCACAGGCCCTGTCAACGGCAGTGTCAGAGAAATTCAGATCTCGAAGCCCAGCGCACCATTGAGCTGCTTTTTTGCGGCGGTGATTGAACTGGGTTGCATGAGAATGACCCCTCGCGCGATCGACCCAGCCTCCCGTCCAACATGCCCCTTCTGCTGCCATTCGTTGTCCACTGATTTCGACATTCCCATCGACACACTATCAAGCAGTTTCTTTGCATTGATCCCGTTTGAGAAAGCGATAGTTGCAATGATTATCTGACATAGTGGATCCGTGTCAATAAGTCGGATGCTCTCCTCGTTATAGCTCGGGGGGCAGAGACTGGTGTACATGCGGACATGGCGAAATTTATCGGCCGTCGGAGGTTGTAAGCGCCATATATACACGTAAACGCGGAAAACGAGATCGAGAGTTGCACAGTGGATCACTGCATTCCGACGCCCTCTAGCCACAGCAACCGCCCACCGGAGCTAGCCGAAGGGCCTTGATGGCCCCAGCGAGCCGGCCAGCAGCATATGGCTGGCAGCCTAGCCGAAAAGCTACCCGGACCTACCCAGACCTCCCCACAGCTCCCCGTTGGGGTTGCGTGGGGGAACTAGCAATAGCTCGCAAGAGCTAACATCACGTGTGGCTAATCCACGCTGTCTAGGCGGCTAGCCAGGCTGTGGTGTCATATGTGGAACCGAAGTCAGATCTAATTAGGAAATCCAGATCCGATTAGGAAATCCAGACCGGATTTGGTCTGCCAGACCGGATTTGGTCTGCCAGACCGGATTTGGTCTGCCAGACCGGATTTGGTCTGCCAGACCCAATTGGGTCTGGCACGTTCCCAGGCCCCTGTTCCCAATTAGGTCTGGCTCATTCCCAGGCCCCTGTTCCTCCAGCTGGCGTACTTTCTGTTGTACTTGTGCTTGAATGACACACATTTAGCTCACAAAGATGACTTGGTGATGAAGTTCAAGCAATTCTAGGCTGCCATAAACAGCCAAAAATCCAATCTTACAGATTAAAGCTCAGAGAATCAAGCAAAATAAATTGAACTGTAAAAATTCAGCTGGGCCCAAACAGGCAGAATAAAAAATAAAAAATGGTGCCTAAAGACGCTACAGTTGTTGTTCAGTACCACAGGCCACGCAAAAAATATAGTCAAGTTGTGTGCAGAAAGGAGGACGCAAAACAGTGTTGAAGAACAGGCTTATAAAATCAAACACTATGACAGAATGGGTCATGAACAGGGTGACTGGGTGCATAATCGTGCCTCTAATGGTGTCAAATATGTACACAATTATGTGTACTACAGGCTGTCAAAATGGCCGAAATTCGTCTCTTTTGAGTAGGCAAAAAACATCGAAATAAAAGAGGTTCAAGTCATAAAAAGCTGGAGAAGCACGGCAGCCACAGTTGAACTTGAACTCAACTTTGCAGAGATTCAAGATGGTACATCACACTAGGGACCACCACAGGCTGGGAACAAAATGACCACATACTCAGCAGGAAGGTGGAAAACACCTTCAACACAGAAGGTTTCACAATGGGGAAGCAAAAAAATCGAGTTCTGGTTCAAATCCTCCCATGTGCCCTGTATATACATGATAAAGATGGGAAGACATCCGTAAGATACAAATTAAAGAAAGTAGTCCAGGGATTTTCTTGTTTTGGAGAGTCTAATAATGCACAACAGGCATCAAGGATTGAGTCCATATACATATATACAGCCTTGTAACAAACAGAACTGCCAAGGCATGTTTGATACAAAATTGTGGAAGTTGCGCAACGTAGGGAAAACGGAGGCCAAAAAGGGTGCGCATTGTCAGATTCGAACCGAGGTCAAAAAACAGATTACAAATTGCGAAACAGACTTAACCACTGCACCACACAGCAATGGTTAAAGCATATCCCCGTGCATTAATGTTGACTGACCGAGTTTTTGAACATTTTTGAATATAATTTTTTTGGTTCCACATATGACACCAGAGCCGCTAGCCAGGCCTAGCCCAAGCATAGCCACAGCTACCCTCGGCTAGCAAGAGCTCGCCGTAAGTGCGGCTATGGGGCGCCGGAATGCCAAAAGGTTGGAGGTATAGGGATCAAATATGATGGGGGAGTCCCCCATCAATTCCCACGGGACAAAGCGTGCAGACGTTCACCTGTGGGTGGATGTCTGAGTGCGCTTCTATGTAGCAACATTGCTACGGGTCTCCCATCCCAGCTGTCTGTCTGCGCGCACTTAACACATTTCCTTTCAGGCCTCTCTGGTGCCTCCCTGTTCATACTTTTTAATATCCACACTGTAATCGGCATATTTCAGACCCTCTGTTGAATATATTCTCTCACAAAAAATATGAACTACTGCAACCACACTTCTTTGTATACTTTTTCCGACTGACCGTGCACCTTCCTCTCCGGTCAAACACCTGCAGGTTGTTCCCTACAACTAAACACCCGTAGCAGGGGCCTGTCTGTAGTCGGACACCCACGGCCCAATGTCTCCTTTAAGATGTATGCGCACATCTACACACCCACAGCTATACAGTGTGGGAGTTTTTCAATTGCTTACTCACATTCAAGGATCAATGACTTCCACCACATCTGCTGTCGACATCCTCAATCGTCTGCTACAGCATGACTCTCTCAGAGAACATCTGCAGTTTTTCCATATCCAAAGGTTCTTTGACCTCGCTAGCAGAATGGCCGGAGATTGTGCCTCCAGGCCAAGACCGTCCCCTCATATTGCCGTGCCTGGTTACCGAATTTATGGCTTCAGTCCTGAGCCTGGATGTTAATATTGTTGATCTCACTTGGCATGCATTTGGTGATCTCACCAAAGCTTTTCATCTGGGGCCCCATGAACCCACATTGGATGACTCTTTCCGCATCCATAGTCATGACTATAAAATTGGTTCTTTTGTTTTTATTATCAACATTATTGTGATGATCTGAATATTGTTACAGGTGCTGAACCCCTCCATCCCCCTGTCTCTTTCTGTCTGCACTGGAATTCTCCCACTTCACTTGGTGAGGAAAGTGTGGTTGAAGGCCGTTTGTTTACATTGCGCCGGGGTGTTCTTCCAATATTTTCAAACTCTCTATACTGTCGCAGTAAGTTTCTTATACATACCAACGGTAGACAAGAACCTTACGCAGAGTTCATAGCCTGCTATATACGCTATTACAACAACTACTTTGTTCACAATGCAATAGAACCCAACGCGCGTCGTCAATATTATTCAGCAGATCTACCGACTCTGCTCCAGGTTGCTGAGTCTGTATATGTTGAGCCTGAGCTCTGCCAATATTTTAGGCTGCAAATGGCACAGTGCCATTATGTATAGTATTATTTTTGCTTTCAATGATTTTCTGATCTTGTGTAGCGGTACTTGCCAAGGAATATCTCGAGTGTATAACCAAGCCTTGGGCTTGTCTTCTATTCCAAATGGCTCACATCTTACCACTCAACTCAATGGTGATCTTGTCCTGGACTCCTTCCTCCTCTACGCCATCCTGAACAATAAAAAGAGTTGTCAAGAGATTCTGTCTTTGCCTCACCATGGACACCAAGACCATCGCTATAACGAAGCACTTGCAGAGAGAAACTATCGGATGGCTGGTACAGGCCAACCAATGCAGGCCCATGCATGAAACTGTACCAAGGCGAAGATGGCAACTGGTGTAAGATTAGATTCACATTTCTCTTGAGATGTTTATTTTGTGACTAATCTGATTCATCTCCCTTGCCCATCTCAACGTCGTCATTGCCCATCTCAATACCTTCCTCTCGGTCTGAAATATCCTCCCAGTCCGACTCTGCATTCTTGTTGGGACGCCAGGTTTTACCGACATCCAGCTCATCTACCAGGCTGAACTCAGCTGGGGTATTGTCTTCATCCTGGGTAGCAGGTATAAGCAAGACACTAAGTGCTAGCCTCTAATCTCACATAAGATATGAAGTGCCGCCGAAAATTGGCTATCTGTGCCTCTGCGAGTAGTTGGTACGCCATTTCCTCGCCTGCCTTTTGGCCTCCGTATTGATAGCAAATAAAGAGAACCTTGAGAAACAAGGCACGAGTTTCATTGAGTGCGTCCTCAGGCAAACGTTCCACAATAATTCTGCCGAGAGTAAAGAAAAGCCAATCATACAAGAGGGTGACCTAGGAAATATTAAGAGGAGGCCAGCTTCCGTAAAAAGACCCTACATAGTGTGGCGTTTCCAAGGTCTTTGAAAGGCGGTCCAATAAAGAAACACCGCCATCCCGAGTGGTCCTAGTGTTGAGATGTGCGTGAAAGGCAGTCGCAAAGGGTTCTGCGCTGAAGATTTCCGCATCTTCTGAATATACACGCAATTGCGGTGTCCAGAGCCGCACATATCCAGGAGAAGGCATCCGATTCAAAGCGGCACGAACGTGATGGAACGCAGAGGTGTGACACCATGCACCACAAAGTAAATCCTTATCCACAAAGCAATACCTTTATCTGAGCATGAGTAACCTATCAGCCATGCATTATAATCAGGGAGCATTGATATTAAAGTGACAACTACGTAGGACATGAGCGGCTGGCTGCGCGGACTACATCGGGGCCACGGGCATACACCCTCCCGCACGTCTTGAGGCAAGCATCTGACTGCGGGATCTTGCAGCGGACGTCCCACCCCGTATCTTGGTCTTGCGGCAGACGTGTGCCTGGCGTCTTGCTCCAGGCGTGTTCCTGGAAGCGTCTTGTGGCAGGCATGTTCCTGGAGGCGTCTTGCTGCAGGCATCCTGCCTTAGGCGTCTTACTGTAGGCGTCTTGCTGCGGAGATACTGCCTTGAGCACCTAGCTGTAGGCGTCCTGCCTCAGCCGTCTTGCTGCAAGCCTCTTGCGGTGAGCGTCTTGCTGCAGGCGTCTTGCAGTGGGTGTCTTGCTGCAGGCGTCTTGCGGTGGGCGTCTTGCTGCGGGCGTCCGGTCCCATCTCTCTGGATGTGTGACGGCGATGGTGTGGTGTGCGGCGTGGGGCGGTGGACGTGGGCGTCGAGTGTCGTAGTGCGAGCTCGCCTCATCTCCTTCGCTCCTTCCGTCTCCTCCAGTGTATGACAGGGCATCTTGCGGCGGGTGTCATGCGGCGGGCGCGCTGCCGCAGGCGTCGTGTTGCGGGCGTCACGCCGTGGGCGCGCTGCTGCAGGCCTCGTGTCGCGAGTGGCCTGCTGCAGGCGTAGTGCTGCAGGTGTCGTGTCGCGGGCGCGCTGCTGCAGGCAACGTGTCGCGAGTGTCCTGCTGCAGGTGTCGTGTCGAGGGCGTCATGCTGCGGGCGCGCTGCTGCAGGCGACGTGTCGCGAGTGTCCTGCTGCAGGCGTCGTGTCGCGGGTGGCCTGCCGCAGGCGTCCTGTAGCAGGCGTCATGTCGCGGATGTCCGGCCGCGGGCGTCGTGTCGTAGGCGTCGTGTCGCAGGGGTCCTGCCACGGGCGTCGTGTCACGGGAGTCGCGGGGTGGGTGGCGAGATGTGTTGTGGGTGGCGAGTCGGGGGTGGCGAGACCGCAGGTAGCGAGACCGCAGGTGGCAAGTCGGGGGTGTGCAAGTCGTGGGGTGGGTGGCGCGAGTCGGGGGTGACGAGTTGTGGGTGACGAGTCGGTGTAACGAGTCGGGGGGTAGCGAGTCGGGGGTAGCGAGTCGGGGGTAGCGCATCGGGGGGTAGCGAGTCGGGGGTAGCGAGTCGGGGGTAGCACGTCGGGGGTAGCGAGTCGGGGGTGGCGTGACCGCAGGTGGCCAGAACGCAGGTGGCGAGTTGGGGGTGTGCAAGTCGCGGGGTGGGTGGCGAGACGAGTCGGGGGTGGCGAGTTACGGGTGGCGAGTCGGGGTAACGAGTCGGGGGTAGCGAGTCGGGGATGGCGAGACCGCAGGTGGCCAGAACGCAGGTGGCGAGTTGGGGGTGTGCAAGTCGCGGGGTGGGTGGTGAGACGAGTCGGGGGTGGCGAGTTGCGGGTGGCGAGTCGGGGTAACAAGTCGGGGGTGGCGAGTCGGGGGTGGCGAGTCGGGGGTGGCGAGTCGGGGGTGGCGAGTCGAGTCGGGTGGCGAGTCGGGTGGCGAGTCGTAGGTGACGAGACGACATCTCGCGGGTGAATCGTGGGTGGCGAGACGGTGGGCGTTGGGCTGCAGGCGTCTGGCTGGGGGCGTCTAGCGGCAGGCGTCTTGCAGCAGGCATCTTGCTGCGGGCGTCTAGCGGCGGGAGTTTGGCTGCAGGCGTCTTGCGGCAGGTGTTGGGCTGCAAGCGTCTTGCAGCGGGAGTTTGGCTGCAGGCGTCTTGCGGCGGGAGTTTGGCTGCAGGCGTCTTGCGGCAGGTGTTGGGCTGCAAGCGTCTTGCGGCTGGTGAGACGACGTCTTGCGGCAGGTGAGACAACGTCTTGCGGTGGGCGAGACAACGTCTTGCGGCGGGCGAGACGACGGCTCGCAGGTGAATCGTGGGTGGCGAGACGGCGGGCGTTTAGCTGCAGGCGTCTGGCTGCGGGCGTCTGGCTGCGGGCGTCTAGCGGCAGGCGTCTTGAGGCAAATGTCTTGCGGCAGGCGCCTTGTGGCAGGCGTTGGGTTGCAAGCGTCTTGCGGCAGGCATTCCGCTGCGGGCGTCTTGTGGCAGGAGTCTGGCACGAAGGCCAGCGGAGACGAGACGTCGAGGGCGACGGACATTGGGCGTACCCCTCGGGGTGACCATATCGCCCCAAAGGTTTGTCTCGGGGTGGGTGCGCACGCGTCGGGGGGCGTCCGTGTGTGTATCTCCGGGCAGCGGAAACAAAGGTGAGGAGAAACTCACCGTCACCTTCCCTACACCGTCGCCTTCCCTCTGCACTCTTCTAGATTGGACCAGCAACTACAAATAAAGGTTAGGTCAGAAAAACGAAGAACAAAAAGGACAAAAAGTGAAAGAAAAAAAACAGTGCACTTACGCTACACTCTCAAGCCGCGTCTCCTGCGCTCGCCCGATCCTCCGGTGTCGAAATTGCCTGCATTCGAGCAGGCCCGCGAGCAAGTTTGAGGTGGACGGGCGAGAACGTTGGCATGGTGGTGAGAGGCACGGTGTGTAACGCTGTGACAACGTCAAGACACAACACAGACACACAAAGGTGACGCGCTCACCGAGAGCTATAGTCTACGCGTGTACAACGCGTCGGGAGCAGGGAGGCGCTTGGAGGAGGTTGAAGGCAA
Organism: Mycena galopus ATCC 62051; assembly: GCA_014925785.1. NCBI lineage: Eukaryota > Fungi > Basidiomycota > Agaricomycetes > Agaricales > Mycenaceae > Mycena > Mycena galopus. The sequence continues at coordinate 718,506 of WIQG01000047.1, forward strand.
AGATAGGTAGGAAAATGAAACAAAGGGAACAATCGGGATGAGAGGATGAGGGTCGCGAGCCCAGTGTACAAGCATACCATCATCCCAATTATCCCCAAGCTCGCATCGCCCTGACTCGGAAGCCGGGCGTCTGCATATGGGAGGCCACAAATTGGAAGCGACCGCTGAGCAAGGGGAGGATGATGGCGGTACGAGGCAAGTGGATCAAGGTGCTGATAAACAACGCCACACTTTTATCACGTCGCGTTTATTCATCATGTGGTTATCATGTGATCGCAGAAAGTCTCACGCCAGTGAAAGGAGGACGACACACATTCAATGAAGATTGCAAAGCTACATTTCATACAAGTGAAGCCAACTTTGCTACTCGTCCGAGCGCTTGGCTTCAATGACACCGCCAAGTATACACGTGCATAACATGATCGCTATAGGAGCCTGTCTGGATACATATACCTGATCAAGCAGGTTTGCGGGGTCATAGGTCCGCGGACATGTGGGTCTTGATATCTGCTCGTGGGTGTCTGCCCGCAGTTATCTGTCTGCATTGAGGCCACTGTGGTCACCCAGCTCCACCTAGACACCTGTAGTAACATGCTTACATTTGGATGTAGGGACTCAAAGCTCTTCGGCAAGGCGTCCACGGACATATGCCCATATCCGTGGGAATTGATGGGGGACTCCCCCATCATATTGATCCCTATACCTCCTTCCCTCTCCGGAATGCAGTGGATGACGGTTTTACGGCCACTGTTCAAAAATGGCAGGAGGTCGGGGAATTCGTAGCCCGTAAGACCATGCGTCAGGGTTTGCATTATGAACTGTATATTTGGGTGTTCGTTACTTCAGCGGATGTGATGGAAAGCGCCTTCAAAAAGTCCGAGAGATGTGCAGACAGCAGAAGTGGCTGCTCCTGGCGCAAGTGTAGCGGAAAGGGCGACGACAGACGTGGAGGTGGGGAATCGGCCTCGGAAAAACTGCCCAATCAACCGAAAATCAGGTCGGAACTCCTCACCCCACTCATTTATCAAATGTGCCTCGTCCGTGGCAGAAAAGAGCAGTTTCGCACGGAAATTCGGCCACTCGGAGATGGTGCGCCATTCTTTATCTCGTAGATGTTCGGGGTCGACACAGACGACTTGCCATTGGCTGCACGACTTGATCGCATCGGTGAGCTTCGTCGAGCGTCTGCGAGGGACTCTCGGCAGTAGGCAAACGCCGCGATGTGGAGTTTACCGAGTTCGAGAACCTATAGTTATCGTGTTGCTAAGTATAGGGAGGGAAAAAACAAGAATGGCCTCATACAATATTGCTGGCCAAACCTTTTGTCGGGGTAACAACCACACCCACCGGGTCAACACGTGTGCGCAGTCCCGCCGGGTACAAGGTCAGATTCGCGTTGTATTCCTTCAAGACCAAAATAGGCACTGAAAATGCGGCGGATTTCCCATCTCCAGTTGCCGTACAGCACAGGACGTCGTCGCCGTCGAGAATAGCGGATACCAGATCCATTTGCATGGGCCTCAAACCGTCCTTCCACTCCGGGATAACCTTTGTGACAATAGTGCGTATCATTTGTTGGCCAAGATCATCCTTCCAGCAGAGTCTGGGAGCTATGGAGAGGTTGTAACATCCGTTGGATGCGTGATAATAGTCAAAACCAAGAAGAAAACACGTGTAGAATGATTGTAGAGAGCAAAAGGAGCTGGCGCGTGCAGGAAGCAAAGAGAAGCACGTGGACTGTGGCGGTGTAGATTATCTAACAAGCTTCTACCCTGATCGGACCCCCGCGCTCAAAAATGGACTACTTGTGAGCGCCAAATTGCGCTCCATCCGAGTTCACTCACTGCATTCAGCCAACGGCTCGGCAACATCATTTTGAGACGTCTCACCAGAGCCAAGCCAAAGGCTGTGTCGAGGTGCCGCTGCCCGGCTGGTGCCTAGACCCAGCTCGATTCGATGCAATGTTGAGGCTTGGTCGAGGCCGTGGCGTTGGCGGAGCTTGATGACCGATGCCGAGGGCATCAGAGCGCCTCGGAATGAGAGGTCTAGATGATCGTCGCGAGACTCGGTGTGACTAAAAAAAGGTGTGTCGAGCTAGGCGAGATTTGCCCTGTCTAGGTGCACGTGGCTGCCTAGACAGGCCTAGGCCAGAGCTCGGCAGACCTCAACGTGACTAGATTTTTGTTCGCCGAGGGGTCGGCTGAATGCAGTGACTCCACCAAATGAGTTGTGTTAGATGCACTGGAAAGGTATCTGGAACTATTAGTATAAGAGATTGAATAATAACAATGGAAATCCTACCTGATATCCAATGGATCAGCTAGGCTGACATTGGCACAGATATGGCTTATGTCAGGAACGATTCCAGCTGTGACAATACTTGCCGCATCAGATGCAGTGTACTTGCACCTGGTAATGCTCCTGACACTCCAAGTATCAGGTGCAGTGCACTTCTTACTACAACAATAAGTATAAGACAACGTATCAGGAAGTTTGTTGACAATTTGTTGATACAATAAGAATCAGGTGCGCAAATACCAGCCATCATCCGGAATCAGCCGACCCGAATCTTATTGTGTCAGGGACCTACCTGACACTGTACCTAATACTTATTGTTTAAGTGCCACAGAAATTCCGGCTGACACGTCGAGTGTCAGGAGCAGTGTCAAGCGCAAATAATCAGTGTCTGTCAGGAAAAGTATCGGAACAACGGAAACTGTTTCTGATATGAACAATGTCAGTTGCAAGGCCGGCCACGCTGATATATTCCATGTCAGTTAGCATTTCAGTCGTTCTTATTCTGTCTCTTATTTCAGGAATGTCAGGTAAGTTTCCAGTGCACCTGACACAACCCATTTTGCGGAGTGAGTTTAATTCTCTGGCTTTCCTTACCATCACTACTTTCAGGTTCAACTAAATGGATTCAAGTCCGCTCGTGCGCATTTGGAGTCGTGCTCTCGGTACGGTGAGTCTCTCCCGCCAGTTTTGTAAGGAATTTCACATGACCTACATTTAGGGAAAGAAGCTTCGTGGTTGTGGTCCATGCCAGCATAGCATCCGTTTGCGATGTAGAAGTCATCTGCGGGAGACGCCTGTTCGACTTGGGCCTGAGGCATACTCCTCAACGAAGATCATTTTTGATTCGCTCTCTTCTTCATGAGGAAAGCAGCCCGCTGATTATGTTTTGCAGGCTGTAGGAGTGATATCAACCTTATGCTTTCGAACACAGAGTGAATTGTCAGCCGACCCTGATTCCCGAGAACTCGAGTCAGTATCATCTACCTTACACCAGGGGCAAACGACGACGCACTTGGAAGTCGAGTGCGTTACACACACTCGGCCTGTAGTGTGTCAGTCGACGCGGCAAAGGTTCAAAAGACCTTTGTCGCATCTTTGTTTTTGGGGGTGAGTCAAAGAAGAAACCAAGATGCCACAAAGGTCTTTCAAACCTTTGTCGCATCGACTGATGCACTACGGACTGAGCGCGTGTAACGCACTCGGAAACCGAGTGCATCATTGTTTGCCCCCGGTGTTATGCCTTCGTAGTTTGGTGTCTTGTTCATCCTCGTGCACAGTGTCGAGATCTGAACCCATATTGTATTATCCACGCGACGCGGGCATTGAATCTGTACCCAGGGCCATGAAAATCTGTTCATAGTTTAACTATATCGAAATCCACTCAAAGAACTCTTTGGTTTGTTCGTGTGTCCTTTCTGATCACCAGCTACGCTCCATTCTTTCTACGTTGGGTGAGGACCCTTACGCTCTATGGCCATTCCCAAATTGATGACCTATGCTTAGGGACAAAACACAGAGGATATTGGCTCGGTGGTCGACGGTCCACGCTCACACCTCATGTGATGATGATACACTCGAGCAGTGGAGAGCCTGTTGGACTTGTGTCCGAGCCATTTTCCTGGCTAAATAGCGTTTTTGATTGGCTCCTTCTGTCGTGATGCTCTCTTTTCGTGAGGTCCACTGAAAGTATTTAGCGCTTCGCAGCCGAAAGGGCTTCCCGGTTATCTTAGACTCCAATTAATGTTTTCTACACAAGAACAGAAATCAATGGATATTGGTTCGGTGGTGTACCGTCCACACCACCACAGAATCCGTATGTACTGCAGAACTAGCCTACAGGGGAAGCCCGTTCGACTCGGACCTGAACCGCATCCTCCTTTTCTGCTCAAAGCTTTTGGTTCGATGTCTTTTTTTTTCTTATTCTAAGCTGCCCCCTGATTTTGCGTTGCAAGTCATAGTGCGGATATTTAATCATACTTCCGAATCGATGTGGATTGCAAGATCTGGTATTGCAATGGTCCACGAACGTCTAAAGATCTCCCTGAATCTCGTACTTTTGAACGCAGCGAAAAAATCATTCTAGCAGCGCAATTTCACTGCGGTGCGTCCCTTTCCTTCGATTTCCAATGTTTGGCGCCTTAGTTCTCCCCGTTGAACTCGTGAACCCGTGGGTTCAGCTTCCATATTCCAATCTCTCGGGGTTTGAGACTCCTTGCGACCCAACTGCAACAGTTCTCAAACAAGATCGTTGAAGTTGGTCTTTCGTACTATTTCGCTAGTTGCTCTCGGGCTTTTTTGTACGGTGAGTATTAACCTTGTGCTGGAAGACAAGATTTTCAGTGCCCACATTGAGGGAAAAAATTTGGTGGATGCTGTCTCGGTGGTGGGTGGACGGTCTTGGCCCGCACTCCATAAAGGTCAAGCATCTGTTCCCTGCAGGATACACCCGTTCGACCCGGACACTAGCCATCGTTTCTGCGTTAGCTCTCTTTCGTTCCAGGTGCTAAATGCTCGAGCTCATTTTCTGTTGCAATTTCAAGTCATCCGTGAGACTTATTTTGAGGATTTCCTCGTCTATAGTTCAGTTCAATTTTCGCACTCCCTTGCTCTGGCTCACACGATGGATGGCAACTCCTATCGGCATCTCTTTTGTTCAGCTGCCGAATTACGCCATCATGCACTCTTTTTTCCGAACGCAAAAGATTGCGAGAGAGCATATCTACGAGTCAGATTCTCTGTTAACCAGTGGGTAAGCAATGTGCCTGGGTTCAAAGTTCCGACCAGTGCGTACAATCATTCGCATCCCATTTGAACCAGATCATAGATGAACCATCACGCCTTTTCCAGTGGCCACCCCTTCTTGATTAGCCTGAGTAGTACGCAATCGTGAAAGGTGTGGACGATGAAACGGGAAACATCGTCCGGATGTGTGGGATGGGTGGGGCAAGCGGAATTTCGATGGCGTTAAGCCTGCCTTAGTGAGCAGGTTTAAAGAAATCAGAAGGCTGGAGGTGAATTTGGACAACTTTTCGCACGGCGTCAAATGGATGAAGGACGGGAAACAGGAGGACTGGGGGACATACACTTTTTGGTATTGTAAATACGCGCCGAAACGCAGAGCATAACGCCGGGGGAAGAGCCGAATATATAGCAGTGAATACGAAAAAAGTCACAGGTGAAGCAGCAAAGCCAAGAGCACACTAGAAAAAGCGATTAAAACAGTTTCAATTTGCTACAAGATTGTGGGATAGATGTTACATGGGCATGCAGGTTCTGGTTCTTGTATCGTATGTATCATATATGGATGCAGCGTCGAAATCTATGCAACCAGATGAGCGAGCATGTATGTAAAATGGCAAAAAGACAGAAAGCGAATGTCGCGGATATCATCAGATGAAGGCAGAGGTCGTTCGTGCAATATGTAACGACTGGCAGGATGCAAAAGGAGCAGGATGGAAATGGATTGTACGTATAGATGGATGGATGCAATGCGTGAATGTCGATGATGTTATACGATATGTATGTATGCAGAGTCCGCACGCATTCAATTGGAGATATGTGAGGATGAATGTAGCGATACGTGGATGGATGATATGATATGAGGTACTATACAGTTCGATTTATCCGCAATTACCTGGATGATGATGGATTTATTCGATATGGTCGAGTGCGAATTCGAGTCGAGGATCGGGATGCAATGAGACTGGTGGTATCCTGAGGTAAATGCGAGTGCAGCCGAGTGGTGGGTATGCGTATGCGCCTGCGTTAGGCCGAGCGAAGTAAGGTCCTGTTATGAGATTGTTCCTGTTTTCTTCGAGCCGATTAGCTGAGATAACGGTGATGATGCATCGTTTGATAAGTTTGAGAGTGATGGAAAGGGAATCGACGAATAATATCGGGGGTAATTGAACGAGAACAGGCATCAGCGCGACGTCGAGGAAAGAAAGCGTACCAAAGTTTTAAGTGGTCATGCAAGCGAACATACGTTTAGTACCCGTAGTAAGCGCACAGCGGTCGTTGAAGGAGAAACTGGATTGCATGGACGTACGGGAGCCAGATAACCTTGCAGCCGGTCTTGCAGCCGCGCAGCGTTTCCGTCGCAAAGCGCAGCGCGCCGGTCCTTGTCAGCCTGCGCAGGAATCATAAGATGAGGTTGTGAAGATCGACTGAGTGGAGGCGTACCGTAGGGAGGACGGCGGCGATCAGCTGGCTCCCCGTGAGCGAGAGCGTGAGATCCACGATCATCGCACGACGAGCACTACGGGATGGGTCAGTCACGAGAAGGAGAGGAAGAAAGGAAGGACGACGTACCACTTCGTCGGCTCGCACATACGCTGCACAACGCGGTCGAGCGTCGCCTTCCCGCCCTCCTTGAGTGCCTTGACCACACTCTTGCTGCCCTGCTCGTTCGTCGCGAACTCGAGCAGGCCAGTGAGGAAGTACTCGAGCGCCATTGAGGGTTGCTTCTCCGGCGCGTGTGCGAGGACTGTATCGATGATGGTCAGAGTGGGAATATTAGAGGAGATGGAAGAGCGTACTGTGCTCGACACAGTAGGAGCCCCACTGGCTCTTCGCGACCTTGCTGAATACCGTGGAGCCCTCTACCAGCAGCTCGTCGACGATCCCGTCCTTGGCGCTCTCCTCGAGGTTCTCGAAGCCGCGCGCTAAAATAACGCGAGTCAGTGAGGATGAGGATGAAGAAGATGGAAGATGGATTACATACCTGCACGACGAGCGATTCAGTCGCATGGCATCAAGCACGGCCCACTTGCCCTTGAGGGACTTGTTGACGCAATGAAGAATTAGAATCGGCGTCGATGAGAAGAGGTGGACGTCCTACGCCAAGATCGGCAGCGCCGGTGGGGTCCACGAGAGCACTGTGACCTACAAGGACGTCGCCAGTAAAAGCCAGAAGTGAATAAAGGAAGGAGGAAGCGTGGACGGTGGAAGAAACGATGATCAAGAGGAAGGAAGTCAAGTCGGAGGAACAAGAGTCAAGGCGGAAACAGAGAGAGAGGATCAAAGGAGAGAACGGGGGCGAATGAAGGAGCGGACGATGAGGGACAGAGGTTAAAAAGAATGAGAACCATTCTCACCTTACTCCACACATGCACGCATGCTTGTTCACCAGCGTCGTCCCCGGATCTCCCCGAAGCAGCTCCGACACAATCAACGAGGAAACCTCATCCCCTCGTAGTCGAGCGCCTCTGGAGGACGCAGTGCCCGCAGCAGTTTGTCGCGAGTTCGACGATGCGGCTGCTGTGTTGTGAGATTATCAATATTCATACGAGGCAGAGGAAAGGAGGGAGGCAGATGACATACCGCATGCACGCGACGATCTTACGGCGTTCCTCAGGGCCGGTGGCGGCTTCGAGACAGCGCTGAACGGCCTAGTTGCTGAACCCTGGCGTAGCGCGGGGGGATGATCAGCATGGCGCAAAGGAAGACGAGGAAAGGGAGGGGACGCACCGATGCATCATCATCTCCCCATCGCGCGCGCAGATGCCGTCGATGATGCGGGCGCGCTATTCGGGGCCTGCTACATGCGCAACGAAGGCATCGTTAGCATTCCCGAATACTCGTAGTTGTGCGAGGAAGGCACGAGGAAGGGAAGGGAGGGGGAAAGGGAAAAGGGGAAGAGGAAGGGAAGAACGGAGGAAAAACCCACCTCGAGCTTCTTGTGGAGGAAGATGTTCCCCTGCTGGTCCGCGCTCTTGATGATGCGCAGCGGCGTACGGCGGGGGGGAGGGGCGAAAGGAAGTTGGTGGGCTGTGGGAATGAGAGGAAGTCAGCATCAAGATGAAGCAGAAGTCGACGCGGACGCACGGGCGTGGTCTCGGTCGTTCAGATAGTGGGAGAACTAGAAGGGGCTGGGCACGATGTTGAGGACGAATGACGCGAAGCTGGTGGATACGCGCACAGAATTCATCAGGTCAATGGGACGCTGATGAGATAGAGTGATTCATATCCCCCAGTTAATGCGTCGACACAGGCTGGGACCACATGATAGATGCGCCGAATCTTACGCCATTCGAAGGCATTACCAGAAGTCATCATGAACGAGGAAGGACATTACTATCGATCGGGTACCTTTGCAAAAGGGAGTACCTGTGTAAAAAATTGATCTGGCGACCTCAGTTTCTACTCAATTGCCTTGTAATAAATTCTGGGGTTGCATACCTAATGCATATGCTGTGCCTGCTATTTTCCAGAATCCGCCGGGAAGAATTGAGCACAGGGCAAAATCGAAGGTTAGTTTTGGACAGATTTCATCAGAAATGATGGTCCGCCAATTTGGCTGGCCATCATTTTTGCAAACGTGCAGTTTTCGATGTTTTGTGTCGGCAGCTTCATGGCTCGGTCCGCAGGGCACAAATAAATCTGAAAATATTCAGACATTGAATTCATATGTCTGGCTTGCTTCCTTTGAAATTTCCAAGAATTCTGAGCTGAAACACCTTCACAGCAACTTCATCAAAAATATTTTGCAAAGGTACCCGATCGATAGTACCTTGCCTGTCAAGGGCTCTGCAACCTCATAATTGAAGCTGATAATCACTAACGCGACGTGATCCGTTGATCTAGGATCAAATGTCTATTTCATTTCCCTAGACACGTGCCGCATGATACACTCTGCAACGCGTTGGCTTCAGCTCTCAGCTCTGTGCACAAATTCTCATACCGACTTTCATCACATATCTTCTATGGATTTGACCGAAATCTTGTCTTTGTTACACTATCCAACTACATCCAAATCCTCGTTGCTTCGTTTAGACCGCATCTCCGTCCACCAAGCACGAGTCTGGTTATTCAAACCTTCCAACCTGTCATCCTCTGCAAGTAATGATGGATCGTGAGACTGCATAAACAAATCATCGTCAAAATCCCTCAATAAACGAATCGTTTCACGGCCAGAGCTCTGCGAGAGCGCAACATATAACTTGAAAAGGCTCAATTTTCCGCTTGGTGGCGACGCAATATCCACCAAGACATATTGTATTGTTTGCCCTTGTGATCTGTAATCTGTGAAGGCATATGCACCTAAGATAACTTGGTTGACATGCGCGCTAAAAGTTATTTGAAGAAATGCTGACCTGTCATAGGAAATTGGCGACGTCGGATCGTGCGCTGTGTCGACTTGTGATCAGGAAGCTCGAACTTGACGTGGTAAGTAACTTGTGCTGGCTCTATCGGAATTACGTGCTCATCCAATCCTTCTAGCTGATTTGCACGAGTTCGCGCCATTTTAACCAGAATGTAGGCCGGCATCTTTTGTAAATGCACAATGGGTTCATCTCGAACGGGCGGTTCATCTGCATCAAGGATTATGCCCCTTTTGTAAAGAGATCGGTCTGCCGCTCATCTCGAATCGACCGTGACGGCAGCACTTCATGCCGAAGGGAGTATCCAGTTCTGCTTCCGAGTCACTGTCAACCTGGCGTGACGTGGGACTCTACGTTGCACAAGCACGCAGTCTTTCCGGGAAGCGCCGCCATTCCAAGCGCTGAACGAATCGATCGAACGACTGATTAAATCCGACCATTTTGGCTCGGAAGGCTTTGCAATGGGCGCGATTTCGCGCAATTTGAACCCCTTGGAATGTCCAATTTCTCAATAAAATTGAACCACAGACTTGAGCTGGTGACGTACCGGCTCATTCGTAGTCGCCGGCCGGAAGGCTCCGACTCCTTGTTTCTCGGACAGTCATCGTGCGAAAATGCATGCTGTTCTCCACGAGGCGCTCAAGGCGACCAGACTAGTCTTGTCTTCCACCTCCACGTCCACTGCGCAGGAATACATCCTCCTCATCATTTCTGTGGGCAGCTCTTTCTGCTGTCTAATCTTCACTTTTAGCTCACATAGTGTTCCACCTACAGAAGATCGGCGGTATAACGATCCATTTTGACCATGTCTGGCGAGGGTAAAGAATTCCTAAACGTCATCGCCAACCTTTATGGTGCGTAGCGAAATTTGTTGCAACGTCAACATCATGATTTCGTGTCCCTAGGAGGCACAGGAGGAGTAGGTGGAGCGGGCGGCATAACGGGTGGCGCCGCGGGTACAGGGGAGGGTGCCACTATGAATATCAACAGAGTTCAAAACCTGACAAACTATATGTACGTTTGTGATGTCCCCGTTCCTTTTCCCGAAGTTCTTTCTCATCACCGGCAGTGTGAACAAGGGCCAAGGGTTGATCAAATTCCCTGTGTTGATATTTTCCAAGCTGAATGACGTCTAGACTTGAAGAAGTTCTGGAAAAGTGGTTAGGGTTTCCTCCTGATTTGAAGGACAGACAGCAGGAACTACGGAAACTTCATCATGAAACCACAGGGAGCTGGCTCTTAGGTAACCACCTATTTGTCAGATGGAAGGACACACCCAGCTCTTTATGGATCAAAGGAATCTGTAAGTCAATTTTATTCTGTTCCAATTCCCGATTCCAGGTCTAATAATCGTTTGCAGCTGGTACCGGAAAGAGCGTACTAAGGTGATTTGTATCGCTACTACAGACATAACCTTAATCTGCCACTGACAATTGCGGCAGCTCTACAGTGATTGAAAATATCACCATAGGCTGTCCCGACCGGACCGCAGTTGCATTTTTCTATTTCGATTTTAGGAACGAGCAGCAGCACATGGACATCATGCTACGTTCTATTGTCTGGCAGCTCTCTGGACGGTTATCTTCGCCCTATAGTTCTCTTCAAAAGCTGTATGAAACACTGGGAAAAGGAACTATCAAGCCACAACGTGTCCATCTCCAAGGAGTCCTTGAGAATTTACTTTCAGAGTTGGACCAGACATATATCATCATCGATGGGCTTGATGAATGTAACAAAACCGACCGGAAGCCTCTTATTGAGTTCATTCACAGCCTATGCCATCCCACCAAAAATACACTACATCTCCTGTTTACTAGTCAACCTCTTGAGGAATTCCAAACAGCATTCGAGGATGCAACCTTCATTGAGCTTGGTTCCTGGGTCTCAAATGATGACATTAGGTCCTTTGTTGGCGACGAAATTACCAGGGTTGGAAATTGGGCTAGTGATGACAGCTATGCAAAGAATGTCACGGAGCAAATTGTGCAGAAGAGTCATGGGATGTCAGTCCTCTCAGCACACTGTAATTCATGCTCAAGCTAACTTGCATATCCAGGTTTCGCATGGCTGCATGTCTCCTCATTGAACTGCATGATTGTGATTTCAGAGAGGATGTGGAGGAGACCCTCACAGGACTTCCAGCTGATCTGTTTGGGATTTACAGCCGTTTCTTGACCCGGGCAATAAATATTCCCAGAAGAACAATTTTTATCCAAGCAATTTTCCAGTGGCTTGTGTTCTCCGCCAGAGAACTTACATCAGATGAGCTAGCGGATGCTCTTGCATTCTCCCTAGCTGACCCCAAGTTCGACTTTTCCGACCCGGCTAAATCCATTTATGACCCGAACAGACGTGGGGGCAACTCTGATATCTTCAAATTGCTAGAGGGCCTGATTGTAATCGAAAATGGGCGCTGGGATAAGTCAATCACCTTCGCACATTCGTCTGTCAAGGATTATATGCTTTCCCTGCAATTCCAGGGGGAATTTGGCACAACGATTGACCTTACAAAGGGTATCTCCCACAGATTTATTACCCAAACTTGTGTCCGCTATCTCCTCCTTTTTGCAGACCCCAAACATTCCATGACCAAGGACACACTCCCGGACAACCCAATGTCATGGTATGCAGCACTATATTGGTTCCATCACCTGCAGCTTTGTGATGACCAAGATCAAGAAGCACTGTTACCCGGGACATTGTGTCTCCTGGAGGATGGAAGCAGTCAACATGTTGCTTTGTACCGATTGTGTTCTATGGGTTGGTATGGGACATATGATTGGGATGAACCCATATCACCTGCAGTGTGTATGTGTTCTCAGTTGGGGTACATTGAGGGAGTACGGTCTCTGCTCATTAAATGCAACACATCTGTCAACTTGGTTGACAAAGATGGCTGGACTGCGCTGCATCTTGCACTGAGCAGAGGTCACCTTGAAATTGCAAAGCTGCTCATTGAACACAATGCATCTGTTGAATTAGTTGATAAAGATGGCCAAACTGCACTGCATCGTGCATCGAGCAATGGTCACCTCAACATTGCAACGCTGCTCATTGAAAGCAATGCATCTGTCGACTTAGTCGAGGGAGATGGCCGGACTGCGCTGCATCGTGTATCTGCGCTGCATTGTGTATTGAGCAAGGGTCACCTCGACATTGCAACGCTGCTCATTCAACACAATGCATCTGTCGACTTAGTCGACAAATATGGCTGGACTGCGCTGCACCTTGCATTGATCAACGGTCACCTCGACATTGCAACGCTGCTCATTGAAAGCAATGCAGCTGTCGACTTAGTTGAGGGAGATGGCCGGACTGCGCTGCATCTTGTGTCAAACAACGATCACCTCGACATTGCAACGCTGCTCATTGAACACAATGCATCTGTCGACTTAGTCGACAAATATGGCCGGACTGCGCTGCATCTTGCGTCAAACAACGATCACCTCAACATTGCAACGCTGCTCATTGAAAGCAATGCATCTGTCGACTTAGTCGACAAATATGGCCGGACTGCGCTGCATCTTGCCTCAATCAACGGTCACCTCGACATTGGAACACTGCTCATTGAACGCAATGCATCTGTTGACTTAGTCGAGGGAGATGGCCAGACTGCGCTGCATCTTGCGTGGAGAAACGGGCACCTCAACATTGCAACGCTGCTCATTGAACACAATGCATCTGTCGACTTAGTCGACAAATATGGCCTGACTGTGCTGCATCTTGCATCAATCAACGGTCACCTCAACATTGCAACACTGCTCATTGAATGCAACGCATCTGTCGACTTAGTCGACAAATATGGCCAGACTGCGCTGCATCTTGCATCAATCAACGGTCACCTCAACATTGCAACACTGCTCATTGAACGCAATGCATCTGTGGACTTAGTCAACAAATATGGCTGGACTGCGCTGCATCTTGCGTTGAGCAACGGTCACCTCGACATTGCAACACTGCTCATTGAATGCAATGCATCTGTCGACTTAGTCGACAAATATGGCCAGACTGCGCTGCATCTTGCGTGGAGAAACGGTCACCTCAACATTGCAACGCTGCTCATTGAACGCAATGCATCTGTCAACTTAGTCGACAAATATGGCCAGACTGCGCTGCATCTTGCATCAATCGACGGTCACCTCAACATTGCAACGCTGCTCATTGAACGCAATGCATCTGTCGACTTCGTCGACAAATATGGCCAGACTGCGCTGCATCTTGCATCAATCAACGGTCACCTCAACATTGCAACGCTGCTCATTGAACACAATGCATCTGTCGACTTAGTCGACAAATATGGCTGGACTGCACTGCATCTTGCGTTGAGCAACGGTCACCTCAACATTGCAACACTGCTCATTGAACGCAATGCATCTGTCGACTTAGTCGACAAATATGGCTGGACTGCACTCCATCTTGCGTCGAACAACGGTCACCTCGACATTGCAACACTGCTCATTGAACGCAATGCATCTGTGGACTTAGTCAACAAATATGGCTGGACTGTGCTGCATCTTGCTTCGAGAAACGGTCACCGCGACATTGCAACGCTGCTCATTGAACGCAATGCATCTGTCGACTTAGTGGACAAATATGGCTGGACTGCACTGCATCTTGCTTCAAGCAACGGTCACCTCGACATTGCAACACTGCTCATTGAACGCAATGCATCTGTCGACTTAGTCGACAAATATGGTTGGACTGCGCTGCATCTTGCATCAATCAATGGTCACCTCGACATTGCAACACTGCTCATTGAATGCAATGCATCTGTCGACTTAGTCGACAAATATGGCCAGACTGCGCTGCATCTTGCGTGGAGAAACGGTCACCTCAACATTGCAACGCTGCTCATTGAACGCAATGCATCTGTTGACTTAGTGGACAAATATGGCTGGACTGCACTGCATCTTGCGTCGAGCAACGGTCACCTCAACATTGCAACACTGCTCATTGAACACAATGCATCTGTCGACTTAGTGGACAAATATGGCTGGACTGCACTGCATCTTGCGTCGAGCAACGGTCACCTCGACATTGCAACACTGCTCATTGAACGCAATGCATCTGTCGACTTAGTGGACAAATATGGCTGGACTGTGCTGCATCTTGCTTCGAGCAACGGTCACCTCGACATTGCAACACTGCTCATTGAACACAATGCATCTGTCGACTTTGTTGACAAATATGGCTGGACTGCGCTGCATCTTGCATCAATCAACGGTCACCTCGACATTGCAACGCTGCTCATTGAATGCAATGTATCTGTCGACTTAGTTGACAAAGATGGCCAGACTGCGCTGCATCTTGTGTCGAGCAACGGTCACCTCAACATTGCAACGCTGCTCATTGAAAGCAATGCATCTGTCGACTTAGTTGACAAATATGGCTGGACTGCGCTGCATCTTGCATTGAGAAACGGTCACCTCGACATTGCAACGCTGCTCATTGAAAGCAATGCATCTGTCGACTCAGTCAAGGGAGATGGCCAGACTGCGCTGCATCTTGCATCGAGCAACGGTCACCTTGAAATTGCAACACTGCTCATTGAACGCAATGCATCTATTGACTTAGTTGACAAATATGGCCAGACTGCGCTGCATCTTGCGTCGAGCAACGGTCACCTCGACATTGCAACGCTGCTCCATGAGCATGGCACCAGCACAAACCCAGGGAGAACAGTAGCCCCCTTCCCCCCTCTCCATAACAATCCCCCAGTCTTCGCCCTCTGATGAACACTTCTTTAGAGCACTACAACTTGACTATTTGTTTGTATTCAAAAGCTGGAAGTACACTGTAAAGTGAATCCATATGTCTTGAAAGCATCAATCCAGATTCTCAATCAAGGATCATCAGTCCATTAGCTGAGATTGATGAATTCAAGATGAGTAAAACTTGCTTGTTCTTGTTTGAAATTGCCATCAAACACTTCTCTGTTCTGCCGTTGGGACGTTGCAATGACCAACTGCAGGTGAGTAAAAGTTGCTTGTTCTTGCTTTGAAATTACCATCAAACGGAATTCTGGTAAATAGCCAAACCTAAAGGTTCAGTAATCAATTCCGTGGAGGTAGGTAGGTAGGTAGCATTACACAGCAAAGTCCGAACCATGAACACCGGTTTCCAGAGGATGGCGAGTCTTCTCCGCGCCTACCTCTTCTTCGCACACTCATCGACATAAGACTACTTTCCAGAGCAACTTTTACCTCCCAATAAGGACACCGATATTCAGGAAATTCAGTTCAGCGAGTATTACAGTGATTCCCAGTCCATCTTACTCCCAGCTAAACGTGACAACTGAAGCCTACTTCAGGCTCCTCTTTGAAGTGTTCAGCCTCTCCGTGCACAATCAGCATTTAATGCGTCCAATATCGGTTCGGCGGGCACTATGCTCAATCCAGTACGGCACTTGAGGCTCCATTCAGTTGCCGTTACTTAGCGGCTCTTGTGAAGTGATTGTTACTTTGCTTTTGGAGGCTCACCTGGGACTTCAGTTCCGGCCTGGGTGGAGGATTTCTCTGACGTTTTCGACAAGGAGTCGTTCAATGCACTGCCGGAACGCTGGACATGGGACCACGCCATCGAACTCATCCCGGACGCGAAACCGGTCAACTGCAAGGTCTACCCGATCTCCCCCCTCAAACAAAAGGAGCTCGATGCCTTCATCGAGGATGGGTTAAGCACCGGACGGATCCGCCCGTCCAAGTCCCCGATGGTGTCTCCAGTCTTCATCAAGAAGAATGACAGAAGCCTCCGGTTCGTCCAGGACTATCAGGCACTCAACACAATGACTGTAAAGAACCGGTACCTGCTCCCGCTGATTAATGACCTCATTAACCGCCTGAAGGGAGCTCGGTTCTTCACGAAACTCAATGTCCAGTGGGGCTTCAAGAACGTCCGTGTCCGGGGAGGCGACGAATGGAAGGCTGCTTTCCGTACCAACTGAGGGCTCTTTGAGCCGCTGGTAATGTACTTTGGCCTCACCAACTCCCCGGCCACGTTCCAGATGATGATGAACAACATCTTCCCGGACCTCATCCTGTCTGGAGACGTCATGGTATATCTTGATGACATCCTCATCACTCACTCCGACCTCGTGCGCCACTGAGAGATTGTCTGAGAGGTTCTCTGACGGCTCCGGGCGCACAAGCTTTACCTCTGGCTGGAGAAATGTGAGTTCGAGAAAGTCGTCAATCGAGTACCTCGGCGTCATCATCTTGCACAACCACGTCAAGATGGACCCAGTCAAGGTCGCCGGAGTCGCCGCCTGGCCCGCCCCGGAGAACAAGAAGGACGTGCAGCAGTTCCTTGGCTTCACAAACTTCTACCGGAGGTTCATCCAGGCGTTCTCGGACATTGCGCAGCCCCTCTTCGACCTCACGAAGAAGAGCATAGCGTGGACCTGGACCGGCGCCACAGCTGCTGCTTTCCAAGCCCTCAAGGATGTGGTGACCACGGAGCCCGTCCTGGTCCTCCCGGTCGAATCGTGTCTGTACCGAGTCGAGGCGGACAGCTCCAACTATGCCACCGGGGCCGTCCTGTCTCAGCCAAACACAGACAGAAAGTGGCATCCAGTCACGTTCTACTCCAAAAGTTTGAGTGACGTCCAGCGCAATTACGAAATCCACAACAAGGAAATGCTCGCGATCATCCGGGCCCTCGAAGAGTGGCGACACTGATGGACGGGCCAAATTCGCGCTCTTGAAAACAGCTCAAAACATAGCAATCCAGTATAGCGATAACATCAGGAACGGCGGAGAAGTAAATCGGGCCTTACCAAGCCTCGAGGCTAGCAGTCCGTATAAAGATAGCAAGGGACACTAGAAGTGGGAACACACGTAATTTAGCCAGACAGAAGGTTCAGTTAGAACGAGTCCAGACCGGGTGACGAGGCCACGGGGAAGGACTGTCAAAAGATATGACAGGCCGGTCGGCAGAACAGTCACGTGGGACCGCGGTTGCTACGCCGGGGGAGAACGGGACGCGTTAAGATTGGTTCCCGCAAGGCTTAGAAACATCGCAGCAACTACGGAGCTCCGGCACAGTCGGTGCTAGAACTCCGCAGTCTTGGAGGCACAGGAAAGCAATGTTCCGAAGTAAAGAGTTGAAGAAAGGAGGTACGCGTGGCAACAAAACACACCGGCACCATGAAAGGAGGGCTGCGGCACAGGGATTGCACGGGTTTGGGCTTATTTAGTTCAAAACAAACCGGAAAGGTATATAAGGTACTAGGAATGTAGTAGATAAATCAATCAATTGCCTGGGTTCATCTACCTGTGTTCTGGATTCTCTTTGGTGTGACTACGAACGGATTTACGGATTTACGGATTTACGGAACTTACGGAATACGAACGGTTAAAATGGACGGGATACGAAACAATTAGGAACGGACTTACGGTTAGAATGAAATAGGGTTTGGATTGGGTTTTGAGTTGGGTTGAAAAGCTAAGGGTTGGAATATTGTTGGAAGAAGATTTGTTACCTGAAGATTAAATCCACGCACCTTCAAATTGAGCTGGTCTCAAATTCGCACTTGTCGCATACTATGGCACACCCCCGAACACAACAAAAAGGATATTATTGGAGTTTTGTTTAGTTATTGAATTCTTGGATAAGAATTTCAAAGGTGTACCGATTCCATACCTTTCAACACTTCCTCAAGGGCATGCAGCATCCGGTTAAGATCTGGATGGATCACAAAAACTTGGAGTACTTCCGGAAGGCGCAGAACTTGAACCAGAGGCAGGTGCAGTGGTCCCTGTACCTGTCCCGGTTCAACTTCGTGCTCCACCACCAGCCCGGCCGCCTCATGGGTCGTCCGGACGCACTGTCCTGCCGCCCAGACCACGGAGTAGGCTTGGACCAGCTGAAGCTGTAGTCTCAATGCAAAAGGACATGGCAAATGTTAGTGTCACCTTTGCAACGTTTCTCGACAATGCTGGGCGTGGGAAATATAGCCAAAACCAGTTTGCAGCGGCTCCCTGGCATTTCTCGCTTACAGGTAGCAGTCGCTGGCTGTCGCTGGGGTTGCTCGGCACAGTGGCTGACAGCAGCAGACGCTCGGGTCTTTCCTGAAGCTGTGCAAAGACGATCGACATCACAATTGCTTGAGAGATTAGATAACAATAAATATAATAATGCACTTGAAAAAAATAATTTACTCGTCATCGTCATCGTCATTGCCACCCATGGAGCTCTCGTCATCACCTTCCATTCTCTCCTCTCCCTCAGCATCCCCAGCTTCATCATCGTCCTCTTCCTCGGGATTGTCTTCATCGTCATTGGCAGTGCCGGCCGCCGCCAATTCTTCCGCGCGCCTTTCCGCCTCACCCGGGACTTCTTCTAACACGTCCAGGCCGGTCCACATCTCTTCGAAATGGCCTGCCAGCCTGTGCAGAAGATCTGCCTGACGCGCAGCATATGCGTGCGCACCCTCGGCGTGCAGTCTGGTGAATTCCTTGACATTGCGCCTCTCCTCCCACCAATCTGCTTTCACCTGTAACGTTAAAGGGACACGTCACATCTCCTCCTTCAGCAGTTCTACCTCCTCTGTCCATCATTTCGTTCTTGTGTACGCTTTGCACCATTTGACTCGTAGACCTGCGTACCGGTAAGTGAGGCTTCTGTATTTGGAAATTTTGCCGCTTACTTGTCAAAACTGCAGCATCCGTCGTATCAGCGCCCGTCCATATCCACGAGATGTTGTGTTGCCCCTCGCCGGTCTTGCCCTTACGCCGTTGACCCGCCCAACAGTTCCTGTACCCACATTATAATGTGCCCTGGCTCCTCCTAGGGACATAGCTGGGCATCCGGCCTGATCCTCAGCATCACCGGCATGGCTAGCCTTATTTGCAGCTGCTTGCCCCTGTCCCTATTGGCCCTGTAATCCCAAAATGCGCTCCGGCTACACACCCACAGTTATTTTGACAGCTTCCTCTATTGATTGACTCGGTGATAGCGTCTTCCATTGATTGACACTGCCCCGCCACCGCCTGATCGGCCCGCTCGCCTTCCCTTTACTTCAACGCGAAATGCACCGCCGATATGCCCCTCAAATGCGCCGTTACACAGCATTGAAATATGAACTAGGTCTACTCAACAAATCCCATCCAAAAATAATTCAAAACAACAAATTACAAAAGATCGTCATCGTCGAATTCCTCAAATGCCTCCTCCTCTTCCTCCTCCAGCTCCACTTCCAAGGGCACAAGCTCTGTCACATCCACGACACTATTCCGCATCACCATCTTTGCGCGCTCCCACACCGCCGCCCACTTGTTGCGCCAATCTGATCCCCATGCCCTCTCGCGTGCAGCTTGTGCGAGTGCGTATGCCCGAAGTCCCTCGGCGAGTTCGGGCGTAACATCGCCTCGTGCCTCTGCTCTGTCATCCCACCAGCGAGCCTTCCATCAGCAGAATTCCAGAACACGCCGCATTTCCTCCTCCAACAATATTAACTCCTCCCTCCATCGCTCTGCGCGTGCGCGGGCCTTGGCCCATTCCACTCGAATATCTATGTTACGGTGTTAGTGAGATGGCTCACAAATTAGAAACACGTACCCTCGTGAAGCGAGCCATCGGCCTGGACATCAGAGTCCTTGATGCTACCGCTATACCAAATCCAAGAAAGATTCCGTCGGCCCTCGCCTGTTTCCAGATTAAAAAGGGTGGTTAGCTCCACCGGTTCACCATACTC
This sequence comes from Mycena galopus ATCC 62051, assembly GCA_014925785.1. NCBI lineage: Eukaryota > Fungi > Basidiomycota > Agaricomycetes > Agaricales > Mycenaceae > Mycena > Mycena galopus. The sequence continues at coordinate 738,600 of WIQG01000047.1, forward strand.
GTCGATGTGATCCCCAGTTGAATCTTCTGGCAGCCCCGCCAACAAACGGGCCTTGCGATTTTCCTCCTTCTCATCGTCGTTCAACGCGCGCTCGTTCATCCCGCGAACATCGGTCGGTTTCAGTTCCTGCAACACCTGTTCCCATGGGCCTGGGCCACGCAACGCCAAGAGCGCAGCCCGCGCTGCCCGGTAGCGCGCTGCAGCTGAGCGGATGCGATGTTCGATGCCGTCAACCAGCTCGCGGGTTTTTGTATACGCGCCCTGCCCACCTAGATGTTTGCGCTTGAACCTATGAGCAAAAACCCGAGTGCGCAATCCTGCACGAAGCTGGCGTAGGGCCACGTTTGCTTGAGCATTGCGCAGGGCCTCCTCTTGCTCGACAAGAGAGGAAGCGCACACGGCCTGTCGATCATTAGCCGGTAGAGACGACGGCAGGTAGATGGGGATTGATTCCGGTTTCGCATCGCTTCCAGTTGGCAGCACCGGTGTTTGCTGAGTGATCCATGTCCTCAAGCCCGGCATGTAGCTGTCTTGAACATCGTGAAGCGCCTTGACCTTTGCGAGAAGCAGCGTCCGTGAGCGTTGGAGTGTGGTGGCCTGAATTGTTGTTCTATTGACTCGTTTCGCTTCCAGTTGCAACGCCGCCCTGGTTACATCAGTAATTGAGTATTTCACATGATTTATTACGCACTGCTCCTGTTGGATTTCGATACCCGCAATCAGGAAGGGCCCAGGCTTCACCGTCAGCGCTGAAGCCCCGTCGGTGACAACCCTGGCATGTTCCTCCGCGGCTATCCGTGCAAGCACATCCGCCATTGTTGTTGCTACAAATCAATTCACCATCATGGAGTCGAAAAGAAATTACGGACACACCTTCCACCTCCGTATAATTGTATGGGTCTACGCTATCTTCGTGATCCCTCTCCCAGTCCCGCACCATCTTCTCCCACTTGCTCAAATCCGCCTCATGCCCATCCCGTAAGCCCGTAGTAAAAGAATGGAACGCGCGACTGTGGATCATCGCTTGCGGGATTGCCAGAACCATCTTCCGCAACAGTCCCGTGCCTAATATCGACGTCTCACAACCATATATAGCCAGATTAAATTGCGACTTACCCAAACCCACAGTTTTCTTCCAATTTGAGAATCCGCAAAGGTCGTCAATCGTGTCCTCCCGTGCGCCGGGGCCCATCACAGACACTGATCTTGCCGCGAAATTCAACCAAGACCAGTTACGTTCGACCCCCTCACCGTCCGTTCGTCCCACGCCCTTCGTGTAATTGAATGAGTACGGACTGTGGCATTTTTTCACGTGTGGTGGCAGGTGAAATTTTGGAACCTTGAAGATCACATCGACCCAATCTGGCAGCTGCAAGTTATCTGGCATCAACCGCGCGCGTCTCCAAAAATTGCGGCCCCATTGGCACGCGATATCGTAGCTTGCGATGATCGTGAGCAGTATGATGCCGATGACACTTGAAAACCATAAATAATCCATGTTGGTGTATCTATGTAACGAATCAGCCACCGAAAGCTGGAGAGTCAAAACGCACCTCTCGCCATACTGCAAATCACCCATTCCCAATGGCCGGAACATTTCGTGCCGCGAGCAGCTCACTGACCCGACGCCCGACGCCCGCAACCCTTTGGCACGTTTGTTGTTTGCTGACCATAGCGCTGCGAATGAAACACAATGACTAATCTGTTAACAACGATCAGTATAGTCTGGTCTGGCGAAAGTCGGTTTCGTATGTACACGCACCTCGTCCTCGTGAACATGCTTGGCCAAATAATTCAAATACGCCATGCTCTCCACCATATATGCCCATCCTGGACCCAGCGTCGGGTCCCTCTCCCGGGAGGACTGGTTACGGCCCTTCAGTTTGAAGTTCGCGTCCTCGGACAGAATGAGACGATAAATCCACCTATCAGATTCACACAATCACTTTAGCCGACAAGGCACGGCGAGCTGACTCACGCGACTTCCGGGGGTGCCGTGTTCCAGCCCTCGGGCAGATTGATTCCCGGTTGAGGACACGCACGGCACGAGATTGCCAACTCGCCCGCGGGTGTGGCAGAAATCCCTGCGGGGTCATGTCCACGGCCCGCCCGCTTGCACATCTGAAGGTGCCGGTACTCGCGCACCATATTCATGAATTGTTGTAGGCGGTGCTGACTGCGTGTGAGCGCATATCCAACCTGCAAATAAAATGAAAACCATACTGGTACTGTCTTTAATCCCGAGGCATTTGTTAGGAGAACTAAGGTGTTGTAAAAGTCGTACGCCGGCAGTCGCGCTTGAAGGTTGAGCTTGTGAAATCGTCGGAGTAAGCTGAGCGTTGCCGCTGTTGAGGGGTCTTTCTGAGTTGCCGGGTACCAGCCCACGTTGAGCAGTTGAGTGACTTCCGACGGCGCTTGCGGGCAGCAACAGAAATCCACGTTGATGGAATGGATTCCGTTGTTGTGGAGCACTACAAAGCTCTTGGACGGCCCACCCAAATAATTGAAGGGACAGTCCGCAGAGAATGGATGCCCGACTTGGTAGCGTAGTCCCAGATCTTGCGTCGTTCTGGAATGGAAATACCCGCCTTCCCATTCCTGACTCGCACAGTTAATTGGGGACGCCACACCACAGTGTCGGTACTCACCTGAAACTGGTGCAGCGGCTCGTCCCAGTGCTTCTCCACAATACACGCCTGACACAACAGCCGGTTCCCAAAACAATCTTCACACCGCCAAGTCGGGTTTGTCTCTTTGCATATGGCGCATCCTTCGGACCACCACGGGCCACGCCCTTTCAATTTCAAGAAAGCGTCACAGTAATCGTCGCGACAAGGGATCCAAGTTTTGATTGGATGGTCCTGCACGCCTTTCTTTATATGCTCTCCGAGAAGAAAAAGGCCGCGCACCGAATTTTCATATCTCTTCTTCTTCACTTTAATTTTCAGTGCGGCCGGACCCTCAGAAACAACCGGCTCATTGAAGTGAGGTTCTCCGAAGCCCATGAGATCATCATATGCATCGGCGGGGCGGTTTTTTGCCGGGGATCGCGGTGGCGCTGGATTGGACTGTACATGAACCCGCCGCTTTGAAGCACTGGACACAGTTGTTTCTTCTGCCATGGTAGAGTGCGTGTACACGCTACGCTTCCTTTTTTTGCCTTTTGGGTCCATAGCGAATGAAGAGAAACCGATTTATTAATCATAAGCGAAGCCCAACAAAAGATCAGTCTCGCGTGCCCATGCCCATGTGATTAGTGTGCTGATCGATTTACCCGATTGCCGCATAAGGTGGAGGAGCCCCGTGAAGGGGGGATGGCGTGCGTCGTGTGGGTGATGGGGTGTGTGAGATGAGAGTAGGGCTGCAGGAGCGACTATGAATCCAATATAACGGCCGTGATGAACGTGAGGAAGTAGGGGACGGTGGCAATGAGGAAGTGGCGGGCGCCGGGATGGACGGGGAGGATGGCATCCGCGGGATCCGATTGCGCCCACGACGGGTGCTATCACTTATGCCCGGGTGACTGTGCTCGCCGCGATCGCAACGGGCGTGCCACGCAGCCCTGAGTTCGGTGTGGTCCCAATAGCTTTTCACCGTGGCCCCTGAAACATTCTTGTACTCTGCGTCGGCGGAAGCCCTGAGCGAAAGTGGCCTGTCAGCATGTATCCAAAAACTGGACAATGTAATACGCGCCACGATGTGTAGACGCCAGCATGTTGCACTAGCTTGCCACAAACGAGATAAAATTTCCTGCCGCTGACAGGATGGTCTGGTTGTCCAGGGTCTGCGTGAAAAGGAGGCTCGCAACGATACTGAGGAGACGACATCAAGGAGTTGTTGAGGGTTATTGCACACGTCGCAGAATTCGCCAATCAGATGTATTGCAAAGATTAAATGTGAAGTAACAATATGTAGTTCACTTTTGATCGAACCCGGTGGCCTCGAGGTCGGAGAGTGCGTGGTCCTGCTGCATGGCGAGCAAGATCGATTCACGGTTGGCGTCCTCGCAAGCCCATCTCGCTAGGGCGCGCGCGTGCGCTGCCCTCACAGCCAGGATGCCTCGGTTTCTAAAGCACATTAATTGAGGTCTAAAAGAAGAAAGGAGACATATTGCACTCACCTCTCACGATATTCCCTAGCCGACTTCTCCTTCGCCGCCAAACGAGCCGCTTTGACAGTAGGGGAGTCGAGCTGTTGTTTCGCGCGCAGGGCGGCCATTTTCTCCCTCTTTTTTGCATTACGTGCCTTCCTGTTTCTATCTGGTGTGAGCCACGCTGGGCGGGATGGAATGCCTACATACCGTGCGTTATAGTCTCGTGAAGACTGCCATTTTTTGTAGCGCCGGTAAGAGTCTGGGTCACTTTCGTCGATACGCCGCTCCACAGGCTGTTTTTTGGGACTCATCCTGGAGGGCGAAAGGGATAGGAACCAAGACAGTCGAAGGAAGGAATCGGTCAAGTCTTCAAGTCCACAGTGGATCCGCGATGCGATCAGTCTCAGGGTCTGTTCCTAAGCGTCCAGAGTAAGCCCGCCAGTGCAGTAAGCAGTAAGAGAAATTGTCCTCCCGACGTAAACATCTGGAGGACAATGTATGAGCAGAGCGTGTAGGTGGCTGTGTTGATGTTTACGCATGTCAATTGCTTCTCTCCTCGCCGTCGTCCTCAACCTTCCTCAACTCGTCTTCTCGACGTGATACGTCGGGGACATTGAGGATGCGCTGTCAGCTGGTGTTGCATAGATCTAAGGAATATTCTGCATTTTTTGACACAAGGTACATTTTTTTCTGATTTTTTTGAAACTGAACTCATTGTGCTGGTGGAAGCCTCCCAAACTTGTATAGGCAATCAACTACTTTGCTTGTCCTCCAGCAACACTTTTTTCATTTCACCACAAATTTCTATACTATTATTGGTAACACTTCCCTCAATCACTCCTGATTTTCTGACCATTTTATAGGCCGAATTGACGCTTCTAGAGCGCATTCTCCAAATGGCATTCTTTGCCATGCTCTATGGATGCCTTGCTCTTGGGTGTCCCAAGATTTCGCGAGAGCATAACTATAGGTCACATTCAGCACCCTACGTTTCCGTATACAGCTACCGGTGCAGACAATGCGCAGTAAGGCCGACGGAAGTTATCCCGTGGTGAGTGCACCACCGATATTCCGTGGTGAGTGCACCAAATGTCAAAACTCACGGTAGTGGCACTAGTGTTTAACACAGGGCAGCAGAATTTTTAGATATGAATGAACGGTCATCCTGGAATCTTATTCAAGTAATTCTCATGTATATCTCAATACCGCGACTCAGGCAAGTAGGCGACACCAAAAGTGAGTGCCATCATTTATTCCATCCTGTGCTACAACCTGCTACAACACTTGTCATGGAAGAACCGAGAATCCTCCACTCCGGCCAGTACTGGCAAAATGTACGCCGCCGTGCGAAAGAAGCGAAGGCCACGCACGCCGAGAGTACGGCACCCCCACTGGGCAACGGGAGTCGTATCTTTGTTCCCGGCCGCTACCAGCCATACACCAGTACATTGCACCCGAGCAGCAAACTCGTTACGCTCGCCACACCCACCCAGCTTGGCTCATCGGAGCAGACGCAGGTCACCAAATTGGCAGCCCTGCGGAAAAAACGCCACAAGGCCGCGGCGGAAGCGCGCGACGCGAGAGCAAGAAAACTGAAACAGGTATGATTCAGGCCTTTCCCTGGCACCCTCTTTCCAACGTTGTTCTAGGAAGTTGAGGATGCCGATGCGGCACTCTTGGCTCGGTTCCGAGGCAAGCAAACAACGACCTTGAAAAAGAGATAGGTAGGTCTCTCGAGAGGTGAACATTCTGCCAATCTGACTTCTGCTCTTTCAGGTTTTGGAGATATGAAAGGATTTTTTAATATATAGCCCGTCACAATAGGATCTTAGTTTTTCATCCGCCTGAAACAAATGTCGTCCGCCTGAAACAAATGAATTGACAATGAGACGCAATCTATTAATCAAGGGGCAGCTGGGGGCAGCGACCACAGTGGCAAGGCGGCAGCACGAGACCGCGCTTAGGAAAGGACCAGCACGCATGGGACACTGTCTCCTCAGCGAGGTTCACAGGCAGCTCTGACTCTGCGGTTCCCCAAGCTCCCCAAATCTCGGACTCTGCCATCCCCCATGCTCCGTCCACGCCCCAGCCTTGTCCCGTACCCAAGCCCAAACCGGCTTTTTCTCTCGGCAAGAGTCCAGCGCCGGCGGCCTGGTACGAGCGCTCGACGCGCTCGTACACTTCATTCTCTTCCTTCTCGCGCGCGGCGCGGAAAAGCTCGGCCCAGGCCTGCTGATCATCAGAAGCTTCTTCTTATTTGAAGGTGAGGTGACGATGCGCTTCTCGACGCAGGTAACTTACGACGTGAAAGGTGCATTCCAAATACGCTGCGCCATGCATGGAGCTGGCGGCCTGAAATTTGATCCATGCGTACTAGGCGCACGCGAGTCCCGTAGTCCCGAAAATCCCAATCTAAATTTGAGTTCAGTAATGTTTGGTAAGAAAATGAATTTCTCTAGACTCACAATACCGACGCTTTCGACACATTCCGGTTTAAAAAGGAAAAGTCAAGAGTTCCACCAAACATAACCACACACAATCTTCAAGGCACTCACCGCGATCATGCACTACCAATTACTTCTCGACCATGGTTCGCAAGAAAAAAGGGGGAGTGCGGGGTCGCAAGTCAGACTTCACCGGCGAAAAAATGGAGTGGCTTGACAGCTTTCGAGAGCAACTGGAGGAAGCGGGAGACGATCCGGGCCCGGTTTACACCGAGGCGACCAACAAATTCATCCTCCGATACGGTTACAACCTACCCTTTAAAGATAATGTCGAAGGCGATCCTGAGGACGATCTCCCGGTTATCGAGCCCACCACTGACGGCACAGAGAAGGAACGTCGTACAGCCATTCAAAAAAATCTTCGTCAGGCGCGTTTTTTTAACTTGACATTATTTTCCCCGACGGAGCTGAAAATTTGGAATAGAAATTGGGGAATTACTTTCGCAATCGGTGGAGAGCCAAGAAGCTGCACGCCGGCATGATCAAGGGTATCCTTGGGACCATGCAAACCATGACCGGACCTCAAGCGCGCCCGCGGCGCAGGCCGGCGCTTGGTTTATATTCGAAGTTGCACTACACGACACGCGTCAAACCGGAATTCGACGCGATATGGGCCGAAGCTAGCAAAACGCTGCCTCTTAAAGAGCGCGTGGCCATGTCCCAGGACTACACACGTACTTGCTGGGGGAAAGAGTCTGCCGAATTCAAGGACACGCTTGAGAAGGAAGCGGCAGAGTTGCACCGCGCAGAACTCGAGAAGTGGAAAGCAGCTCGAACCATTCCGGAGGGAAGCGCAGAAGAATATCATGAGTGCGTCGTGCTTCGATTCACTTGAAGAAAAAAAATTAATCAATGAGCTCAAACAGAGCCATGGAATCTCTTAGCGAAGTAGGAATACCGATGGCGGACGCGCTTGCAGAGCGCCTGGGATCTCACGTTGTGATCCTCGTGGTGGGGCCAGTGGGATCAGAGAAAGGCGAAGTGTGTCTGAGGACGTACGTGTTTTTGGACGCCTCTCCATGTGTACTGTGGCTAATGATGCACAAGTGTTTTCTCCGACACAAGCCAGCTTCAAACGTCGAGAACCTGGGCTGCAATCGACCACGCAGGATTCACCGCAATGGAAGCTTCCATTACGCGGTACGGCCGCGCCGCCTTCAGTGAGTGACAGTGGGATACTTACGGAACACAGCACTTACTTTTGGATTCAGGTAGATCTGAGTGCAAAGAGCGTGCCTGGCCCCCGTTGGATGATGCAGGGCTCCCGGCATTGGACAGGATGATGCGCATCGACCCAGACGTCCCCCCACCAGTAGCAGACGTGGCGACGACCATGCTCACGCCTGCGCCGAGCAGCACGCCGGTGCCTGCGCCTGCCCCAAACAGCATGCACATGCCTGTGCCGAACAGCACGCTCCCTGCGCCTGCTGCGAAGAGCAGCACGCTCGCGCCGGACGCGGCAAGCAGCATGCCCATGCCAGACGCGGCAAGCAGCACGCTCATGCCAGACGCGGCAAGCAGCACGCTCATGCCAGACGCGGCAAGCACCACACTCATGCCGGACACGACAAGCAGCACTCCCTCCGCGCCCGCCGCGACGGAGAACTTGGCCACTAACCAGTGGTCCGAGAGTCTGCTTATGGCGCACACCTATCTGTCCAAGAAAAACTGGGGACCCCGTTGGACGGCGCTTCTCGATGGGCTCGTGGCACATGAGGCGTCGCACGGTCATCCGAAGAAGACGGGAAATTACCGAAGCTGAGGACGCGCCCCCAGGAATTCCATGATTGGATGAAGGAGCATCGTATCTTCAAAGATTACACAATCACCGCCGAGTTTGGCGCAGAACTGTTCGAGTGGTGGAGGGATTTGGGTCCCCAAAACCGCTGGAGGGAGGTTGGTGAAGCGGAGCGCCACCATTGGGAAGCTAGTCGGGTTCGCACGGACTTCTGGTCGATTGACTGGGGGAAATTGGGCAAGCGTGGGCGAAATGGCGTGGTACTGCCGATACTCGGGCTGGCGTGGTGGGGGCAGAGTATTTGCAATGCGGCCGTGGGGGAGGGATTAGGAGCAGGGGAAGCGGCGCTGGAGGCGAACCTGCTTTGGCAGTTGATGGTGGAAGACGTGGGGTGGTTTCTCAAAGAAGTGTTGCCGCAGCCGCAGATGGCGAAAGCAGACGCCGAGAGAGAAAGGTTATTGTTGGCGGCCGAGACGTCGGAGGAGAGGGTCGAAGAGGGGGGCAAGAGCAAGAAGGGGACGAAGAAGACAGTGGCGAAGAAGACAGTGGCGCCGAAGACAGTGGCGCCGAAGCCATTGGTGACAGGCACGAAAAGGTAACCTTAGTTTTTCTCTTGCGAACGAAACGACTAATACAACAATTGACGCTCAGGAAACATACCAGAGAGGAGGACCTCCCCATAGCCAAAAAAATTGCCCCTAGACCTGTACGTCCGATGCCGAAGCCGTTGACGAGAGGGTACGTATTTGGAAAGCTTCTTTTTATTCATGCTGTCTGTCTAACGAGAACAGTAGTCGTGCTCTGCAGGAGCGGGACGAGAACCAAGCAACTGAGGGGACCAAGACTTCGGAATCTGGAGAGATTATCTCGCCCGCAGCCGCTGTGACCGCAATGCACACAGGCTCTGGCGAAACGTCCATACCACAGACAGCAATCACTGCTAACAGCGGAATTTCAGTGCTCTCCACTGAAACGCCCCGCCCTCTTCCCGAAAATCCTGGTGCGCTGCTGCCCAGCTCACCGCTGGTAGCGCCACCCCCTCTCAGGAATACGAATCTGCCTCCGCCAGTGATCTTGACTCACCTCGAGCCATCTGTCATGCGCGCTGTTCACATGGATGTTGACAGCGACAGCGGCTCGGGGTCGGGGATTAATGTGGATGTGGCGCTATCTCCGAATCAACGTCGTAACACAACGCCCCGCCCTCTTCCCGAAAATCCTGTTGCGCCGCTGCCCGACTCACCACTGGTAGCGCCACTCCCTCTCATGAATACAACTTCATTTGGTTCGTTTTCGAATCTGCCTCCGCCCGTGATCTTGACTCACCTCGAGCCATCTGTCATGCGCGCTGTGCACATGGATGTTGACAGCGACAGCGGCTCGGGGTCGGGGATTGATGTGGATGTGGAGCTATCTTCGAATCAACGTGTTACGACGGAAACCCCAGTTGCTGACGACGGTGATCCTTTTGCAGATGGATTGGGGTTCAACGCGGAGGAGCTTGCGGAAATGGCACTGGACCCAGAGGGAGATGAAAAAGAGGACGAAGAAGAGGAGGGTTGATTGATGTCCGTCAAGACCACGTTCAACACGTTTTCGCGATGCGCGTTTCAACACGCGGAATTCACTTTCCACTCTAGTACCATAGAATGGACATGTTGGACACGGTTTTTGCGTGTGTTGTTAGAATCTCAGTGATTTTCTTAGTCACGCACAATTAATTGATGACAGTGGATTAGTGCACAAATAAGGGGGAAAAGCCAGAGTTAGGCAAGATGTACGGCGATATATCGAAATGAGTGGGAAATGAGCTGGCAGAGAGGGGCGGGAACTTCGTCGGACTGAGAAGCAGAGGTGGTGCAACGTCAATCAATAGGAAGAGCTGTCAATCAACGTGTGGCATAACTGGTGGATATCCGCGGAATGAACTGAGGGCAAAGCGGCAAGGAACCTGATGCAGAAGGTACACAAGCAATCGTAAATACAGTTGACGGGTAATCATAAGTAAGCCAGGAAGGGAGCCCAATACGGAAGGCGAGCAAGTAAAGGGAGATACAGTTGATGGCCCATCGTGATTGATGGACTGGAACCCAATGGGGAAGGCGAGTCAACATAGGCAAGGCTGCCGCAGATGCCGAGAGGCATGCCATAGGAAGCCGTACATGCAGGGAGGTGCACATTATAATGTGCCCCAGGCCTGGCAAGCGAAAGGGCACTTTGTAATGTGCCCCCCTGGCTCGGCCAGGGCACATTATAATGGGGCTACATGGAGAGCTCACCCGCCTGCACCCCCTCTGCCTTGTCCTCCGCTGTTGCCGCTTCCCCCACCCTCCGCTTCGCGCCCAAAAATTTCCGCTTGCTCCGCACTGCCCTATCTTCCTTACTATCCATACATCGCAAATCTTTCTTCAGGTTCAGCCGTCTCCACTTCACGTTCTCCTCCCCAACCAGTGCCCGCTTCGCCTCCCACGCCACGATGTACTTCTCGGCGTGCACTCGGAGCTTGGTGTCGTTGCGATTCATGAGATTCCACGCATGCATCGTAGTGCCTTGATGGCGCGCATTCCTGACCTTGTATGTGCGGAAGTGCGACTTCACCAGGAGCTTCTCCCGGATCTCTTCCAGTGCACTCCGGCATTGCGCGTCCCACAGCCACTCCTCGATTTTCGACACATTCTTGAAGCATCCGGACTCCCGCTGCTGCTCGCTCAGCGCGGACGGTAGGTACAGCGGCACATTCTCCACACGCATCGCCACCTCCCCCTTCTTTCCCGCTGCTGGCAGCGGTTGTTCCACGAGTTCCTGCAGGGTGCCGGGAGTGTATACACCTTGAAGCTTTTGGAAGCGCGCCAGGTAGCGCCCGAGTTTCGTGCATTTATCCAGCATCTCGGCCGTCTGCTTCGTAGTTAGATCCTTGCGAGTCTCCGCCTCAATTCGTACACGGCGCCTGTAATAAATTTTCTTTAGTTTCTGGTTTATCAGGATGTGTGCGCCTTCACTCACTGTTGTTCCTCCAGGTCAAGGCCGGCCAATACGAAGGCGCTGAGGCTGACGCTGTGGATTGGCGTCAGCTCCAGCGTTTCCTCCTCCGCTAGCTCGAGCCGGATGTCATGCTCTGATTTCCCTTTTACCCAGTACATTAGTTACCAATCCCTGACAATGTCTACGACCACTTGTACCTGTCCTCTTCACCTCGTAAGGGTTTGGTTGCGTGTTGTCCACATCCCACACGTCCACCATCGCTTGCCACTCCCTACGTGCTCCAGCTGGTTCTCCGTGAACGTGGCCAGTGAGTCCTGCTGGAAGTTCCGCTCACTGATCGCATTCAGGAGGCGTTTCAGCAGCAATGCTCCCAAACCGATCAGCTTTTGCCAATTCCAATGCGACCAGTGGTCGTCGAGAGTGTCCTCGCGCGATCCCGGCCCCATCTCCTGCGTGCTAGTCGCAACGGGCCCGACATTCACCCAAGGTCGTTCGATCCCCTCCCCATCAGTGCGGGCGCAGCCGAGGATAAGATTGAGTGAGTAGAGGAGTTGGCACAGGAGTTTGTGCCCATAGATGTGGAGTTTAGGAATGACGAATCGCACTAAGGCAATGATGAGCGTCACCTGGAGTGCTGCGGGCAGGCTCTTGGACTTTAGACGTTCGACGAGGTGTTTGCACCATTGGCAGCAGATGTCGTATGAGATATATTTGAGAAGTTTTGGATGATGGTGTCGCAGAAGGGACGCGAATATGTAGTCCATATTTGCGTATCTGCCGACGATGAGAAATACTGATTTAAAAAGGAATATAATAGATGTCACACACCTTTTGCCCTTCTGGAGGTCAGCTGCCCCATTCCTTTGGATGAATTCATGGTGCGCGCACACCCCTAGACCCACACTGGTGGCCGCATATCCACGGGAGAATTTTGTATTTGTGTAGTGCAGGGCGGCGAGACTGCTACATGTACTCATCTAAAAAATGTTAGTCTTTTTCTCCGCACGGTAGCTCATTGGCGTGCCTCTTTCTGATCCGTCACTGAAAGCAGGTATTTCCGAAATGGCCCGCTCTCGATGAAGTACGCCATCCCCTCCTCCCAGCGCCAGGTCCTTTGTCTCATTGGAAATCAGCCGGCGTTTGAGTTGGAAACAGGCATCGATGGCGATAAATAATATGTACAAGAATCTGCGGACGTTAGTCAGCCGTTGACACCAATCTCAATGTGTGTCACTCACTTTCTGGGGGCGTCTGCCTTGTCCCAGTCCTCGGGGAGATTAATCCCCAGCTGCAGACACGCAGGGCACACAATCGCTAGCTCTCCGGGCTTTGTCTCCGCCACACTCCTCGCCCCATCATTCCCCTGCCTCCGCTGTGGCGGGGCTGGCAGCATGTGTGGGAGTTTCGGGTATATACATCAGATGTCGTTGCTTAGTCATCCATCATTGGGTCTTTCTCTGCCTTCACCCTCCTCGCTGCGAGCCCCGCTGGCTCATCTCCGACCCCAGAGAGCCCGAGTGCTCTCCATTTGGTGATCAGAGTGTGCTTCGCTCTTCCCCGCCTGCGCAGGCCCAGATACAGCTTCTCTCTTGAGCTTCGACTTGGCTCGCACCTGCTGCTAGCAGATCCCTTGTCTCTTTTTTCTCGACCATACACCCTTTCATCCAACTCTTGGCAATACCGTCATCGGCTCCCTCGCATCGGCCGCGTTTATTTTTAACGCACTTTCACTCACACCCCACACCTTTGCCTCTCTTCTTGACGCCGTGAGAACTACCCAGTACCACGCGATCCGTCCCGGGCCCGACGATCCGAAATGTTCCGTGCCACGGGAAAACGGTCCGGTGGGAAGGAAATGGCGTGATTAAGGCGCAAAGCCACAGAAGAAAGGGCACGGGTACAGGCAGCGGCTGTAAGCCCCGTTGACCATCCCCCCTCGTCCTACATCCCACCTCCTAACGACAATCTATCCCCACTCACTGCCTCCATCGCCTCTGTCTGGACCATCCCGGCGGGTACACTGCACTCGTGGGCTGACGACGTTCCCGGTGATGCCGCAGACATACCCCCTATTTTGTTGCTGGCACCACGCGACTGGTCTATTCTTCGTACCGATAGCGCTCATCCCTGGCGCACTATTAGACGTCGCAAGCGCCGTACACGCCCGCACCAGTATTCGGCGGACTCGCAGCCTGAACCTGTACCGCTGCCCAGCCATGCACACGGCGCTGTTGGCGATCCCGTTCCAGCAGCTATTGTCCCGGACTTCGAGTTGCCCCTCCCCTGTATTCTTGATCCACCGGGGTTATTCCACCTCCAGTTCGAGCCACCTACACACACACTTCCCATGAACACGGCCTATGGAATTGTTCATTCCGGACTCGCACTTGTGTTTGCTCGGGAATATCCCTGGTTATGGGCGGCCACGGACACTATCGCCGATATCACTTGGGGTCCACATCCTAATATGCAGGAGGTGCACCCGGACACGCGTCTTGATCTCCTTCACACTCTCCCTCCTGACCACCTTGCCTTCCTCGCCGCAATTGCCCGAATGTGCGAGCTCGAGCCGCACTTTGCTCATTTTTTCCACAAGCCGATTTCAGCCTTCGTGCGAGCATGGGTAGCTCATTGTGATGGTTCGTACGGATAGCTGGACGGCGCGGGGTTGCGCCGGCGTATCTCGCTTTGCTCATACGCTTTTTGGAGGGGGGTGACTGTGGCGGGGCTGGCAGCATGTGTGGGAGTTTCGGGTATATACATCAGATGTCGTTGCTTAGTCATCCATCATTGGGTCTTTCTCTGCCTTCACCCTCCTCGCTGCGAGCCCCGCTGGCTCATCTCCGACCCCAGAGAGCCCGAGTGCTCTCCACCGCGTTTCAGCATTGTGATGTGTTGCCACTGGCGCATCATCCGCATGAAGGATTTGTACCGATGCTGTCACCCACCCTCGTCAGCGCGAGAAACAGTGGAGGACAAGCTGGTTTATCCTACCTTCATCTTCTCCATCCCAGTATTGTCCTTTAATTTCTCTAGGCCCGAATAAAAGTCATAGGTCGTCACCTTCCCCTGCAGCGTCATGATGTGGAAGGTATCCAATACGTCGAAGGTGGCGGCCGTCTATGGCTTGAAAGGTGTTGAGGGAAACCATCTCATCCGCAAGAGCTGTTGGGAGTACTCGCCAGCAACAGCCCTGTTGGCAGCGCATCCGCAGAAGTCCATGTCAATCACGTGTAATCCGTTTATATGGACCACTGTGAAGTCCACATGGCCTGGCAGTGGCGCGCTACACTCCGCGTGTCCCGAATGACCAAGTTGAACACGTAGGCCAAGCGATTTGAGTGTGACGCGATTGAAGAATTCCCCCGTCCAGTTCTGCTCAGCCGCACTGTCAGTTTTCCTCGCCTACAGCTCGAGATGTAAAAGGACGCACCTCAATACAGTGTAGTGGCAGATGCGCGTGAATCCGCACGCAGCATGACTTGCAAACCAAATAAGACAGTCAACGCAGCGATATTCGGGATGGGCTGCGGGTTTCCTGATGATAAACTGTGAATTTGCCAACACCTGAAAATTAATGTTTTCTGGATTTCCATTGCGGATACACGCGCATCTGGGTCTATGACGAGTCCCAAGTCAGTAGACCTGGAACTACACGCTAGAAACCAAATCCGGAACCGGTTGCGGATGAGTATCCAGAAAACACACATACTGGATGCCTCCGACTAATATGCTGCTGGTTCTGGATCCTACTGTCGCACTATGGGCAGGAGGTTGCAGATGGTCCAAACGAACATTGGGGAATAAAATATCCATTCTGTGCCTATTTGTGGAACTCAAAGCAAGTGCATCTTGAATGAGTTTCAACATTGTTTATCCATGCTTGTACCAACGAGGCGACGTGTTCAATCACGTGATGACCCAAGACGGTCTAGGGTAGCTCTTGGGCTATACACAAGTTCAGGGTGTCTGTAAAGAGGCATTTTGAAGGGCTATCCAATCCAACCACAATGTCTTGAGGGACTAATCTAGAACTAACATTTTCAGGATCTAAAATAATCAGTTAGCAAGCTTGGCGATCGTTATTTCATATTCTCGAGTCACGGACATGGTTACACCGATGATTAATGTATTATGTTTGTAGAGTTATTTTTAGATGTACAGTATATAAGGTAGGCAGCTTGTAGAGAGAAGGCACGGACTCCTACCCGGAAACGTAAAGCGGAGAGACTAGCGGTCTGCTCCAGCAAGTACAGAAGGGCGGAACCACCGGCTTGATTCATCGAGGCTGTCCTTGGGGGCGTGCTTGTACTTTCGAGTTATTATCAATCTATCAGCTTTTTCGGGATATTCCCTTGCGTGTTCTGCATGTACGTGAGTGTGTGTTCTACGTGATCCTACGTGTACGTGTATGTGTCCTGCGTGTCCTGTGTGTTACTTGTGTGTGTCCTACGTGTGTTGCGTGTCCTACGTGTGTTCCGGATTTGTTGCGTGTTGCGTGTCAAATGGGTTCACTGCTCCTGTCTTACGAGGTTAGAGTGGGTGACCCAGAGTTGCAAAACTATAAATTGAACCATTGTCTGCGGACGATCCTGGATTTGCCTGCTGCGATCCGCAAATATTAAACAACTGTTCCCGTGTATCTTCTATCGGTACACAAAGACCCGTACTCGGTCGCACTCTCTGGGATTGCATCCGGAATCACTAGTGGAGTTTGATTGGTTGTTGTTTTAGGGATTTGTGTTGGTTTCAGGATTTGTGAATCCTGAACTAGAGCGCACTTCTTCATTGCATTCAGCCTGTCGGATTTGCATTGTAGTGGATTTCACCCATAGACCGCCAGCACACGTTTCACCAAGGCAGGCCGGGCAGGAGTCATGGGCAACGTGGCCTCTGCCCTCCAGACGAATAAATTCTGCGAGATATTGATCCCGCAGATGCACCCACTGAGCAAGAGGGGCATCCTGAGCAAAACATTTCAGTAAATTTTTCGTGAAAGCATTAAAGGGTAACCAACCGAAGAAAGGTAACGTTTAGCACGCGCCTTCACTGCACGGTTTGGAGGCGCAATACGCTCGGGAGGCATGAGATCCTCGAAAACGTACTCGAAGCCATTGCCGATATGGCTGAACGGAGCAGGCGCAACATTCTGCTGTTTCTTCTTCAACGGCGAGGGCAGGTCCACTATGTGTACCTTCTCGTAAGTCTGCTGCTTGTCCTCAGAGACATGCTGAGACGTGAATGACGCGCCTTCCAGAATGTCATCTAAAGTCCAGTCAAGGACTTCGGTGGTGGGTGCTGCCCTCTTCTTGCCACGGGAGGAGGATGCGGTGGATGCCATGAGCATCAGTCGACTCTCCTGCCACTGGGAAAATGTAAATTTCGGGGGGACAGGGACCAACGCTGCGGCTGTGGTGGTGGAGAGACAGAAATGGAAACTGGCGCTAACCGGTGCTAATTAGTAATTTGGGGACTAAGCGACAGCACAAGACAAGTATTTCGGAATCGCGCAACTGAAGATTAATATTCAAGATAACTATTGTACTACCATAATAATGTGCAAAGCAACCTGCAGTGCCAAAGCCGAACCCCACCCTCCCAGTGCCACTCCTGAAGCGGTTGCACTGCAGAAAAAACGACCGAGAAACTATGTCTCATTTCTGACGGACTGAAATTCAGTCAGCTCCTCCATTGACCTGGATCAAAAGAGGTAGCTACTCACATGGCAGGTACAGAAGCATATATGAAGCCTAGCAATCTCTCTAATTTGATCTTCAGCAGCATTGCGATTTTGGATCAAGTCAGCGCTGGGCACAGTCAGCGGCGCGCCACAGACAAGTACAAACAACCACGAACAGGATTTCATTCCTCCGCACCACGATACCAGGCAGCAGGTGACTAGTGCGGTTGTAGGCTAATTCTAATTCTTGCTCAAGAGTCTGAGTCAACAAGCTATAAGGTGCATCGGTGTAATTTCTCCTCAACAAGGTAGCACTCATGCACGAAAGACCACATAGTCATGTCTGCATATTGTTCGCCACACTGTAAGTCGACCATCGTGCTCGCTGCAGCCATCGATGCAAGACAAGACCTCGAAACAAAGCAACTGAAAACTTGTTAGGCACGGCATCTTTTCTCGAATTGGATATCCCCACTAATCCTTCACAACAGGCTTTCCACGCCGATCCAAGTATTGATTCATGCGGTCAAAAACCAGCCATCTTCGCAACTGACTTTCCGCACCGATCCAAGTGTTGGTTCATGCGGCAGAAAGTCAACTGTGAAGGGTTAGCACAGATATCGAGCCAATTGACTTACCTGGTGAGTTGGCTTGAGGTGAGGAGACGCTGACATTGCTTGGTTGTACACTTGGCAGAAATCATCATCGACCGTCGACATCTTACCAGCCTGACAAGTGAGCAGCGCGTAACAAATGAAGATCCGTTCGGACACACCACTAACATTGTCTTCTCCTCCTACTGTCCTCGCAATAGACTAGATGTCCTCGCAATAGACTAGAGCAGCTGCTCTCATGTACGTCCACGACGACTGGCCAGGCCGCCACAGTGCAGAAGCCGTCGAGCACGCCAATTATCTGAATCGTTGCGGTGGCGATGAGCCCATCAGCATGCGGGAGATGGGTCCTGGCGAACGCGGTGATTGCGGACAGTGCCAGTGGGACAGGCACGACACAGAGAAAACAGCAACGACAGATGGTATACCTACAAATCCTTGAGGAAATATATTTGCATTTGCGCCCGATTTTATGGGATTGAAGATCAGATGTATCTAAGTTCTAAGATGCGGCGCTCAACATGCTCTCAGCAGCGCGTCGACGAGCCGCGTCTCGGCGTTCCTGGTGTTCGGCTTTGATTCTTTGAAATGGAGTTGGGGGTGAGCGCGAGTACAGAAACGCAATGGAATACAGACCTAGCTACTTCGCGCTCTTCGGTGGCGCGAGCCTGGGCCTCCCGAGCTTTCATCATCAGCTTCCATTTATTCCTGGATGAGATTAGGCGCAAGTTGTGACCTAAGGAAGTTGCACATACCTCTCGCGATATTTCGTGGCATGCGCGCGACAGGCTTCCAGGTGTGCGCCCAGCACCTCTGGGGCAACAGTGACATCTGAAGCCCTCAGTCGCTCCATGCGCTCTCATGTCTTTTGCTTGATCTTCTCGCGATTTCTACAAGTGAGGTCAGCCGGTGAATCTCAAAAGAAAGCCTTCACACACTTTTTATAGTATTGTCCGCAATAGATACTATGCATCAGCGGCTCGGCCGGGGGCTTTCGCGCCTTCTTCGTAGGGATGGCCATGAGGAATGAATGGGGGATGAGGTGATGGTTAGAGTTAGACCGGCCCAATTTGGACAGACGCTCGTTTAGCGCCCATCGGAAACTCCCACAACACATCAAAACATCTCTTTTTTTATGCTACACCTCCCTCCTGAAGTCAGCCGCCCAGAAATTTGGTAGGCCTACTATTTGGAATATTTCTGATTTATCTGGCCATTTTCCAGACTTTTTTTGAAAAGTCAGTGTTTCGGCCATGAAAGTTGCAAGAATCCGAAGGGGTACCCCTTTGCGACCTCGAGCTCGATTCCTTGAAAGCTCAACATTTTCCTTCTACAAACATTTTAAGTGGACTCATGCATTCATGTGAGTCCTTTCCAACCTCACTTTCAGTTTTCTCAAAATCGTCCTCAGTAAAATGTTATTTGAGGTTTCATCAACCATTTTGGCTCAGAAAACACATCTTGCGACATCGACAACATTGGCCGCCATTATGATTTTTACTTCCCAGTGTTTTGCGGTATGTCTCTAAACTACATGAACTATCATTGTACCAAAACTTGGCTTTATTGTGCATCTCTAGCGGCCGGGAATTGCAGTTCTTTCGGGAGCCCATAGCTGTGGTGAGTTCACGAGACAGGCATGGTGAGTGCGCGAGATCAGTCGGACGCTGATGGAAGTCTTGGATGCCGACAACCACCTACCCAAAACACGAAATCTACCGCAGGGTTTCATACTGGAGCGAAGTGCGCAAGCGCCGCACTTGCCACCTGGCTTGGCACGCCAACTGGTCCGCTCGCGAGGACGAAGCCCTCGTCGACTTTTTTCCTAATCCCAACATTGTCACCGTGTCAGCGGATTGTCAAGGGTTCTACTACTTGTGTCTCGCCCCCAATGGATCCCTCGTACCCGTCCCTGCCCCCCCGAGCGCCACGACTACGGGGACAACCAGGTCAAGCTGATCTACCGTGGTGCCTTTGACCTCCGCCAAACGGCCCCACATTGTCTGGTATCCCCTGACCGCTGGGCACCATGCACATGCGCCTGCGATGTCCTCCAAGCACAGCACACAGGCCGAGGCGGACGCTGAAATGCTGGCTCGCTTCAGCCGCCGTAAAAACAAGGAGGGTCCTTGCGAGGGAAAGCGGCGGTATGTGTGCGCCCGAAACTCTGTTCCTCCGGCTCCCAGCTCACAGGATTGATTGTCAGTGAGCCCACGCGCCCCAGTGTGGCCGCCGCTGCAGTCTCACAGAACACGAAAGCGAGCAAGTCCGCGCTCGCAAGGGATGGAGGTGCGCCCAAAAAATCTCTTCCTGTGTGTACTTCAAACTCATATATAGCTGTGCAGTGCCGCAAAAGCTCTCGCAGCCCCCCGCCAAGCGCCGCTGCTGAGCTGCGGGGGAGTCAATAGAATAGGGTAGTGCGGGCCTTTACAGCGCGACTATATTCACCTACATTTATGTCAATCGAGCGTTATTCTGTTTTGTCTATTCGGAGCGATGAGTTTTTTTTACTGAGTGAGGTCGTTGATAAGCCGTGAATTCGCCGACACCTGAAAATTAACGTTTTCTGGATTCCTATTGCGGATACACGCGCATCTGGGTCTATGACGAGTCCCAAGTCAGTAGACCTGGAGCTACCCGCTAGAAACCAAATCCGGAACCGGTTGCGGATGAGTATCCAGAAAACACACATACTGGGTGCCTCCGACTAATATGCCGCTGGTTCTGGATCCTACTGTCGTACTATGGGCAGGAGGTTGCGGATAGTCCAAACGAACATTGGGGAATAAAATATCCATTCTGTGCCTATTTGTGGAACTCAAAGCAGGTGCATCTTGAATGAGTTTCAACATTATTTGTCCATGCTTGTACCAATGAGGCGACGCGCTCGATCACGTGATGACCCAGAACCTTTCAGACCGGAACGAGCCGGATCCGGATGCGGTGTCATACACCCATCAAATATTGATCGGCTTAATGTGGCAACCGAGTTCGAACCAAATTTAGGAAGAAGGTCCTAACTTGAGCTATGAAGGGGACCAGGGTGTCTAATTGAAGACATAAGACCCAAGGTTCCGGATTTCCAAGAATCCGTCAAGGGACACAAGTAGTGCGCCCAAGAAATCCAGAATATTAGGACCACTCGGGTGCCAAGTCAGGGCTCCGATCGCGTCAGAAATAAATCAGACAAATAGGAGCCTGCTCAACCATGTTCCACCTCGACGGGTAGACGGTCTAGGGTAGCTCTTGGGCTGCACACAAGTTCAGGGTGTCTACAAAGAGGCATTTTGAAGGGCTATCCAATTCAACCACAATGTCTGGCGGGACTAATCCAGAACTAACATTTTCAGGATCTAAAATAATCAGTCAGCAAGCTTGGCGATCGTTATTTCATATTCTCGAGTCACGGACATGGTTACAGCGATGATTAATGTATTATGTTTGTAGAGTTATTTTTAGATGTACAGTATATAAGGTGGGCAGCTTGTAGGGAGAGGGCACGGACTCCTACCCGGAAACGTAAAGCGGAGAGACTAGCGGTCTGCTCCAGCGAGTACAGAAGGGCGGAACCACCGGCTTGATTCATCGAGGCTGTCCTTGGGGGCGTGCTTGTATTTTCGAGTTATTATCAATCTATCAGTTTTTCGGGATATTCCCTTGCGTGTTCTGCGTGTACGTGTGTGTGTGTTCTACGTGGTCCTGCGTGTACGTGTACGTGTCCTGCGTGTCCTGCGTGTTGCTTGTGTGTGTCCTACGTGTTTTGCGTGTCCTACGTGTGTTCCGGATTTGTTGCGTGTTGCGTGTCAAATTGGTTCACTGCTCCTGTCTTACGAGGTTAGAGTGGGTGACCCAGAGTTGCAAAACTATAAATTGAACCATTGTCTGCGGACGATCCTGGATTTGCTTGCTGCGATCCGCAAATATTAAACAACTGTTCCCGTGTATCTTCTATTGGTACACAAAGACCCGTACTCGGTCGCACTCTTTGGGATTGCATCCGGAATCACTAGTGGAGTTTGGTTGGTTGTTGTTTTAGGGATTTGTGTTGGTTTCGGGATTTGTGAATCCTGAACTAGAGCGCACTTCTTCATTGCATTCAGCCCGTCGGATTTGCATTGTAGTGGATTTCACCCATAGACCGCCGGCACACGTTTCATCGTAAAAATTGTGAATTGAAGAGAAATTTTGTAGCTGTGTTCTCAGCCGCCTAGCCCAGCACTTGAGGTTGCTTGGGCCGTGTGCACCAAAACGATTTGAGGGACGTTGCCAAACAAAAGTCAGTTTTCCCCACCTTTTCTGTCATGGCCTCCGCTCAGTACCGCTGTGAACCACCCTGCTTTCCGGATCCTGGCCAGCCACCGCAGCCCGGCGTGCTCCAGAAGCTATATTTGGTGACAGGAAGGACGGCGAGCGTCAAGGCCGGCGTCTACGCGTTGTGGTACGTACTTTTGAGTAGGAATTGCTGGCATCACGCTCACTTTTGACAGGAATAGGGCAGGGTCACTTTCGCAGGGTGTTGGCAGCGGGGTCCAAGTGCAAAAATATGGGCCGCATGAACGTGAGGCCATGCGCGCTGCTTGGCATTCGGGGTGCGGTCACAGTGACTATGATCACCCTGCCGATCCATCGCTCTCGCGTGGCCCTCTCCAACCAACGCCGCCCTCTTCGCCTGCCGTGAAGCTGTGGAGTCCTTCTCCGCCCCCCAAAATTGCACCCTCTGGGAAGCCGTCTGGGAAGCAGAAGATCAAACTCTTCCCAGACACCACACCGTATGCGTCCCCCACTTCTGGGTGGGTCATCTCCATCTCCAGCCGCTCCCCGTCCCCCACCCTCTCTCCGTTTACCTTGGGTTCTGTCGCACCTACTGGGCTGAAGGCATACTCCGTCCGCTTGGGCAACCGTGGCTGGGTTTACTCGGACATTGGAGACGCCCGCGACAAGTTCCACCTCTTGCAGTTGCGCGGGCAGAAGGTCGAAGTCGCGACCAAAGATGGTTTTGCGTGCGCCCTCGCCTTTGCGGAACGTCCCACTCCAGCCGCAGACTCAGCCAAAGGTCAGCGACGTCGCGAGTGGGCTCGAGAGGAGGGTCGGGCGTGGTGCCAGAGGCAGGCTGCGGAACCAGTGCAGGCTGCACGAGAGGCTGCGTGAGAGGAAGAGCGGCTGGCTCGCCGTGCGGCAATCATCGAGGACCTCCAGTATTACCGTGATGGGGAAACTGTCCATTCTTCCGACAAGTCGGATTGTTCCCGGGCCACGGACGATCTAGAGGAGGAGCTCGACTTGCGGCTTGCGTACGGTGTGGATTGGAGGGAGGAGCTGCTGCCGACCCCGATGCTGAAGAAGAGGGAGATAAAGGGGAGAATAACGACGGATTAACACTGAAAGAGCGAGCAGAGCTGGCTGCTGACCCCAATGCCAACAAAGAAGGTGAGCCCGACACCGACGAGGAAGGCGAGCCTGATGTCGACCAGGAAGGCGAGCCTGACGTCGACCAGGAAGGCTGGAAGGTGGAGGGCCTGGGGAACGCGGAGAGCACGGGGAACGCGCGTGAAGGAGCAGGCACTGACGGAAAGGACACAACGAAGAATCAGTCAGAATTGGAGGCTGTGAATCGCCAGGGTTGGGCTGTGTGGAT
Organism: Mycena galopus ATCC 62051; assembly: GCA_014925785.1. NCBI lineage: Eukaryota > Fungi > Basidiomycota > Agaricomycetes > Agaricales > Mycenaceae > Mycena > Mycena galopus. The sequence goes on from WIQG01000047.1 coordinate 761,846, forward strand.
GAAGGAGGGATATTCAATTCTAGAAAGATGCCACGGTGGGGAGGGATGGGTCGGGGCGATCACGCGCTGGGCAGGAGTGGGAGCGCTGGAGAGCAAGCAAGCCCCTATTTATAATGAATGCTATCATTTCTGTACCATTTATGCTGCTTGATTTGATGCGGAAATATGGTCGGAAATCTCCGTGTGGCAGTGGATCCATTTCGGACTCCGCTGCCTCTGCTGGCAGTGACGCGAATGGCGCTGAAGCTCGCGGGCCTAAGTGAGCGATGCTGCAAAGCCATGCAGAACTGCATTTGGATGGGTTCCCACGGCTGACCGTTGTCGCGAATCATTGCAAAGGTGACACTGACAGATGTCAGGTCCCTTTGTATTGGGACCACTGCTACAGGTGCTTGGACAACACGGATGTCACCCTCCTTCGCCTGGACTTGTTCCATGTCCGCACGCTGGAAGGCGTAGTGGTTACCGGGCCCGAGGTCCCCTCCTTCGTGACATCCGGGAGGCCTTCGTGGGTGAACCGGAGCTTGAGGACCCTGTTGTACTTGTCACGCAGGAGCTCCTCAAAAACCGGAATGTTCGCTCCCCCCGGTTGTCCGAGTGGCATATTGCTGACAGGCTCCTTCATTACCGTGGCAAGATCATCGTGCTGTGGAATAAGGATCTCCAGCATCGGATCATCGCCCTACACCACGACACTCGGGTTACCGGACACGCTGGGCGCTTCAAAACCCTCGAGCTCACTGCCCGGAATTACTGGTGGCCCCAGCTGTCCCACCACGTCGGCCAGTACGTCCGGACTTGCAACCCGTGCAACCGGACAAAGGCGCTCTGGAAGCTGCCCCACGGAGAGCTCCACCCAACAGAGATTCCAGAAGAACGCTGGGACATCGTCTCGGTGGACTTCATTGTCGAGCTCCCAGATGCGCATGGGTTCGACGCGGTCATGGTCATGTTCGATGTCCTGGGTAAGCAGGCCCACTTCAAAGGGTGCCACACTGGCCTCGGCGCAGTCGGGGCCGCTCGGCTCTACTACCGGAATGTCTGGAGGCACCACGGAACCCCCCGGAAATACATCTCCGACCAGGGACCACAGTTCATCGCGGAGTTCACCACAGAACTGTGGTGCCTCATCAGGATAGAACTGGCGACCTCCACCGCTTACCACCTGCAAACCGACGGCCAGACCGAGCGTGTCAATCAGGAGCTCGAGCAGTTCATCTGAATCTTCACGAACTACAAGCAGGACAACTGGGACGAGCTCCTTCCGGCCATGGAGTTCGTGTACAACAACCACGTCCACTCCTCAACGCAACAAGTCCCGTTCATGACATACACCGGAAGGCTCCCCTGGATGGGGTTCAAGCCCAACGGATTGCGCTCAACCGTGGAATCCGTGAACAAGTTCCGAGACCGGATCGCGTCCGGAGTCTTAGAAGCCGCGTTTGTTAAAGCCAAGGACGAGTTCAAGCTGTACTATGACTATGACCACTGACGCACACCCACCCCGGAGATCAAAGTAGGCGACCGAGTCTGGCTCGATGCCTCCGACATCCGGACGACCCGTCCGTCCGTCAAATTTGCGGACAAACGTCTCGGTCCCTTTAAAGTCATGAAGGTCGTCGGAAAGGGTGCATACAAGCTCGAGCTTCCTCCGTGGTACTCCCAGCTCCACCCGGTCTTCCCAGTGGTGAAACTCCAACTTGCGGAACCGGACCCGTTCCCCGGACGCCCCTGAAACAACGAACCCCCGCCCACGGACCGCGATGTTCAATGGGAGGTCGAGGAGATCCTAGAAGCGAAGGTCCGTTACGGCAGCCTCTGGTACATGGCGCGGTGGAAAGGCTACGGCCCGGAACACAATAAATAGGTAAAGCACTCCGACGTCTTCACCAAAGACGTCATCAATGCCTATTATTGCCGCTACCCCAATGCCCCACGCCAGATCGCCTCAGCCACATTTGACTTGCCCTCATTCCAGAAGCGCAACACCCACGTCCGGTTCATGCGTCAGGACGCCGCATTCCAAGGGGGGGGTGATGTCAAGGGAACCCCCCATCCGACCGTCCGACCGACCATCCAGCTCCGGCCCATCGTACTGCCCTGCTTCCTCATCCGATCCTTCTTCCAAAGCCCCCTCCTCATCCAGCCTCTCCTCCGACCTCACCCATCCGTCCGGCCTTCTGTCCGAAGCCCCCGCCCGCACTCCAGGCTGCGCCTCCACCCGGAACGTTGAACTGTCTGGAATTGAACTATGCCTAAACACCGCACTTTTCGCGCGTTTCGGAATAGTCTGATTACAGTATAGGCTTATTTCTGAGAGCTAGTATACGGTCTCGGTATAGCTGGCAGGGTCAGGATCACAGAGTAACGGGTACAAAGGGTAGGTGACTACCCTGCAGACTGGCAGTGCTCGCCTTGAAAACCGTAGAGGAAAGTGTAGCCCACAAACCTCTAAAGAGACTATTTCTGGAGCTTATTTCCACAACGAGAAATAAGCCAGGAATACTTACAAACGGGACATGCGGAAATAAGCTTATTTCTGCTCGGCTGAAGGAAAGGCCTTCCATGTGACAGGCGTGTGAGGTCGGGGAAACTTATACCAGAGGGATTCCGGGATAAGCGAAGGTCGGTTAAGACAATCTGATGGGATTGATCTTATTCCGAGGAAGCGAAGTTGGGAATAAGAAACCTTTCTGAGAAAAGGTTACACTAGGGATATCTACGGAAAGCTGGAGGCCAGGGGAATAAGATCCTATGGTCAGGAGCTACGGGGAAAGGGCCGGAGACGAAAGGAATAGACGGACGACGTGATATCAGTCAGCCAGGGGACTGGTATTTTCAAATATCTTGGATGACAAAAGCCGCATGGTCGGGAAATCAGGGACTACCTAGGCACTGGCCAATGGCAATACGCTCGCAGCTATTCCTCCGATGGATAAACGGGAAAGGAGGGACGATCTCGGGCCATTTTACTAATTCCTGCTTGGTTTGAGGACTTTCATATGATTTTGGGATTTGTATAAGTAGTTGGGACATTATTACGAGTAGGACACAGAATCCCCTTGTACTAGTAGGCATAACGCTTGCGATTTGGGCTATTTCTGGGGTTGGCGCAGTGTGTATTGTCGTTGGACTTTAACATTGGGAAACCTTTCTGTTGGAATAAGAAGTTCGTTACTGGAAACGTCTTAGGGCGTGATTGAGGCTACATAGTACTGGAATCGAAATCGTTTTATCGTCATCGTCATCGTTCATCGTCAAATCGTCACATCGTCAAATTGTATCGCTCATCGTTCATCGTTCATCGTAAATCGTCAATCGGGTTCTCTGGGAAATAAGCTTTTGGGCATATATCCTCGTGGAAATAGTCTATCGTTCGCCTCTAGGAGGTCTCGCGCATCTCCGGACATCACCACCATCACACACACAACACTTGCTCGTCTCATAGCTGCGAAGCTCTTAAACTATCTTATTTCCATTGCTCGATTATCTCTCAGGCCAATTCCTGGTGATATCTTGCAGTGAAGGTTCATCTTTCTGCGGGAATCTTATACCTTCCCTTCAACCTATTGTTAGGCCCTGTACAAGGGACTACCACTCGTCTGTATCTCAGCTCTTGCTTCCTCTGATCGGCCTATTTCTGATCCTCGTCTTATTTCTGTGGGCATCACTGCTTATTTCGGAAAGACTTGGGTTATATTTGGGTGATAATTGGATTGTTTGGGTTTAGTTCAGAGCACATCGTTCATCGGGCCCATCAGCGGGCTGGTTCCCTTCCTTCGCAGCAGGTGGTCAACTGCGTGTCAGTGCGCGGGAACGGTCCACACTCATGCCGCGAGCAGGTAAACAGAAAACCACCCCCGGGTCAAGTCTTTGCTCTGACTCTGCAGGTGTTAGCACAGATTCAAAAATCAAAAACGGATTGAAAGAAGAAAGACGTAGGGTAGGGTACGCACCCACCCTGCATATTTGAAGAACTTGCTGCTTTGCTGGTGTCTCTCTGCCGCGCCGCGATCCACGACTGCAGCCACAATTGTCAACGAGGTGCGCCATCACGCGTTCTTCCCAGTACTTACACCTGGTTCAGCCACCGGCCAAGTTGCAACTCAGCATTTCCAGCGCTGCGAAACCCGTGGAACGTGCACAACTGCGCTTCTGCGAGCATCTTGCCGCCTGCCCCGTCCGCTGAGCGTGCCATGTCGCAGCTGCCATGGTCCGCGGCCACGATCGACAAGGTGCGCCGCCGCGTTCTGCCCAGTATTTACATCAGCGGCGGCCAGGTTGCGGAACCGGCGCCTCGACCGTGCGCAAAGCATCAGATTCACAATCCTCAAGCTAGCCTAGCCAGAATGCCAGACTTATCAGTGCACAGGAACTAAAAACGATGTTTTATGCACCGAGTCTTCAGCACATGCAAGCAGTTGGCAGAGCCGAATTGGTGCACGGCATGTGCGCAAAACGGATGTGCTGGTCGGTAGCGTAGTAAGTAACTGGTGCACGTAGTACTCCAATTCAATTCAATTTCATTTGCCTATCTTTACCGTGCAATTTGTGAGCAATCAACTCGGAACGAGGACAGCGTACGAGACGCTATTCGGCGCATTCAATCACAGAGTTTTGTTGTGGCAAGGAAATCTGAAAGTATGTAGAATACAAGTGTATGAGATGACGGAAGGAACGGAATTCAAGACAGAACTCACCGAAATTTCCGGTAGATAAGGAAGGCACAAAGAAAGACGGCGCAGTGAGGACTACAACTGCGAGCTCGCCAACAAACTTTCCATGGAGCGTATAGCCACACCGTGCTGAGCAATCTCGGTTTCTCCCTTGCAATTCTCCGCCTTGAAATGGAGCGGATCTCAGATCTTAGGATTGCAAGAATCCCAATGGTCAGCTGGGCTGATCCATTTCCTCTTTCAGCTTGTTTGGGTAATATATTTGTGCACCTGTGCAAATACTGAGTTTGCGCAGTGGCGATGTTGCGCAAATAGTACCTTTGCGCAGCACGCAAATAATGCATTTGCGCAGCGCGCAAACAAGGCCTTGCACCCAGTCACTGTGTTCCGACCCCGCATAGACGCACCTGTGTTTACGTACAGTGACATGTGGCGATCTTCGGCTACACCTATACTGCCCTAGTAACCCCTGTAATAAGAGGTGGATATATAGCACATATCCACCTCTAAGATGTGGTTGTTCTGTAATATCGCGAGCACAGGCTAATCATGCCTAACTAATAGCTCCAATAGTGCTATTTAAGAGCTATTCAATAGCTATTTGAGAGATCTCTAAGTGCACGCTATTAATATCACCATGTTACCATCACACGCCCATCTGTGCCATCAAAATCGATGTGCGCCATCAAATTGCTGTCAATGCGCCATTAGCGCACCCTATCAATCAAAAAAGTGCTGGCTTTCTGAAATGGTCTTGCATTTTGTGCGATAACTAATGGTCCAATCACAAAATTGTAAAGACAGATCAATAGAGCCCGACGGCCTCTACAACTTTCATTTTTTGATGCATCACTGACAAATTGATGAAATTTCCCTTTTGAATCACTACGCCTTCGGCCTAAATTGGTGATTAATTGTTTTCCTCTGTGCTTGGGCCCAGGTTGCCCGTTTTTTGGGAACTAACTTGACATATATAATGTCCCATAGAGTGCCAACATATAAATCCCAGACATCGCCGTGATATGGCACTTAAATATAGCAACAATAGCCCAATATCCAATTTGTGTTCCTGACACTCATAAGTCGAAAGAGAAGGCACAGCATGAGGATCCGTCGACTCTGGTGTGGAGGTGTCCACCATTAAATGGGTCTCATATCCATTGTACTATTTTGAAACCACTAGAACAGTGTTGGTGAGGCAGATGGTGAATTCCATTTCTTGTGCAAAGCTTGAGTTTACACTGATATAAACGGTGCTGTGGTGCGCCAATTATGGTCTCTAGGATTTATGATACCTATATGTCTGGTAATCGACCCTTCAATGTGTGTGTATGTCAGATATTGTCACATTCAAACCCTGCTGTGTGTTCAGAGTATCCACCCTATCCTGAGGACTGGGAATCATGTATAACTACTTAGAAACAGCACTGCAAGTGTATTTGTCATTTTTAGGGCACGGAATATACAGAAATACGGTTTTGAACTTGAGATATGTGACCTGACATTTTCCCATCATTTGGTGAATACAGCTTCAAGTAGGGCAGATAATGCCAAACCAAGGGTCAAAAGAGCATTTGACAACATGAAAGACCAATAATCAACTTTATTTGGAAGATTTTTGTGGAGTTTCCCCTGGATGGTGTTTTCGAGTATACGGGTTTCATTGCAAATTGTAGCCTATACCACCCGCACTGTTCAAAACATAATCAGCTCAAATCTTGACCAAAACGGGTGAAATGAAGCTTATTATTGTTGCTTTATCATGTAGCCTTCGCTTTATAATCTTCATTTCATGCTAGGGGTCCTCAGTGGCCCCCAATTGGTATAAAAGTCGAGAACTGATATTTGATAATTCTGATCATTCTGGCTATATAATGACGCGTATTTTGGCCTCGAACTGTCGGGATAATGTGTCATGATTATTATCAGGTGTTATATTGAGGTATACAACCTTGAGGCCACTGCAAATGACATGAATAATTATTTCAAAGATGAGTCACTTCAAACTCAATGTGGTTAATGTTAATGGGTACGCACGCCTTGGTCTTTGCCTCCGGTGTAGACGGATACATGCTGGACGTGCTCCATCAGTTAATGGAGCCAGCCTGACCATTACTACTCACAGAGTGGATCAATGTAATAATTTCTCAAGCAATCAATAGTAGTCCTATATTTGAATAGGATACAGCTGGAATGTGATCAAACTACTTATATACCATTAGAATATCCAGGTACAAGGCTCTGACCCAAGAACAGCTCTTTGTCCTTCCCCTATCATGATTGATGCAGAGATCAGTAAGACTGTCAATTATACCTCCACTAGTCTCTGTTGTCTGGCTTTAGTGTGTGATATCTATGTTGGCACTCTATGGGAAATTATATATGTCAAGTTAGTTCCCAAAAAACGGGCAACCTGGGCCCAAGCACGGAGGAAAACAATTAATTACCCATTTAGGCCGAAGGCGTAATGGTTCAAAAGGGAAATTTCATCAATTTGTCAGTGATGCATCAAAAAATGAAAGTTGTAGAGGCCGTCGGGCTCTATTGATCTGTCTTTACAATTTTGTGATTGGACCATTAGTTATCGCACAAAATGCAAGACCATTTCGGAAAGCCGGCACTTTTTTGATTGATAGGGCGCGCTGATGGCGCATGACAGCAATTTGATGGCGCACATCGATTTTGATGGCACAGATGGGCGTGATGGTAACATGGTGATATTAATAGCGTGCACTTAGAGATCTCTCAAATAGCTATTGAATAGCTCTTAAATAGCACTATTGGAGCTATTAATTAGGCATGATTAGCCTGTGCTCGCGATATTACAGAACAACCACATCTTAGAGGTGGATATGTGCTATATATCCACCTCTTATTACAGGGGTTACTAGGGCAGTATAGGTGTTCGGCTACGTCCGGCGACATGTGTCTACGCCGTAAGTAGACGCACCTTCGGCGAGGTTAATTGATCTTACCGGCTACGTGTGTTTACGTGATGTAGATGCAGTGCATCTCCCCGTCGTCTACCTGCGTCTGCTTTTGTCTACACCGTAGATCAAACGTAGATGCAACTGTTTACATGGTGTAGAAATACGTAGATAGAGGGGTTCGTCTACCTTCGTCTACGGGGTAGATGAACCCCTCTGTCTACATGGGGTGGGAACGCAGTGAGTGTGACAGTCGCCACACCCTCACCGATGAAAAGGTCCAGGATATGATGGATCGCTTTGAAATCGTCTGCAGCCCGTATATGAACGAAACGAACATCAAGGCCATCCGTGAGCGCTACGGGCCCAATATTGTGACCATGGAATCTCCGGTCCTTGGTAAGGCCAAAATCAAACAGTTGGTGAAGGGCGACGTAGAGGCAGAGCGCGTCTTGACCAAGGCGGATGCCATGAGAGTATTCACTGATGATATCGACATCAGATACACCGGTCGACATCCTCTGCTTGGTTATGTAGCGCACGTTGTGAAAGGAGAGCTTGGACTCAAGAAGTTCGAGGAGAAAGATTCGGCCAATGGGACCTTGTAGATATTGGTAGACTGTACTGGGAATAAATTGAAGGCGATCAACGGTTCCCGTCTGGTTTCTTGGATTTATTGCTGGACAGACTCGAGGGACACTAAACGCTAGTTTATTGGGAGATTCAGGCGGCCAGAGGTTAGCGTGATGGTTGCCGAGTGAAGGATTTCGGTGCTCTACTGACTTGACCGGATACTTATGCACCAGTGCAGAAGAAAAGGTGCGTCGTGGAAAGGGCAAGAAGGGGAATCGGACTTCCCTCCGAGTCCGACTTGATTGTTTCGGCCGAGCGCCTGCGTGCGATCAATTCCGAAACACGGTCATGTGAGTGCAACTCCGATTTGTCCCCTGCCAAACGCCACATACTGCCCAATGTCTGAGTTGCAGACATCCAATGCCACCAGCATGAAGAATCAAATCAAAGGACTCTGAGAGTCCTTCGACGACCAAGTTCCTTTGAAATTATAAGTATTGGATGGGTGTACCGTTAAGAGGGAGGAGTTGATTGTATAATACGATGGTGAAGGAGAGAACAAGGCTCCTCAGTGCATTTTTCGCTGCTTTGAACTCTATGGATCTCTAAATTGTTATTTGTCAAACCGTACGATCTGGAAGTGCAATGCTGCAACTGAAGATGAGTTCGCGGAGCTTACGGCCTGCCAGAAAGCCACCTTCGGAGTCAACGTGGTGAGCATGATTTATTCCATATCGTGTCCATCTTCTACTCCGTGGTGATCTTTCCGGCTTCACATTAGGCTCGTGACGAGCCTGTCTACGAAGAGCAACAAGTGCGGCGAGCGCCTTGCCGTAGGCAGCAACGTGCTCCTGCCTACGGCAACGCGCTCGCCACATGCGTTGCTCATCAGGCAGATTGGAGCTAGGCTCCACATGTCGGCATGGCGCTGACCCTCGAACACGCTGAAAAGACGCGGGTTTCTGACTCCGCGGCCGAGCTCGCTTCTACGCCGCACACCCCTGCCCTTGTGTACGTCGCGTTCTCGAGCGCTCAACCTCTTCCCGAGGGCGGATTTCTCGCATACGATCTGGCACGCCAGTGTCCCTTGCCCGCGGCGCCCAAAACTGAGTATGCGGAGGATGATTATGCAGGAGCTGGTCACACACGTCAAGGTGATGTATGCTAGCGGGGAGAACTACGATGAACCGTTCGAAGGCCACGACGGCATGGGAGACGACGTGCTCAGTATGAACTACGTTGATGAGTGCGACGACATCAGCTAGCTGAAGGAGGTATTAATATTGAGCGCATGGGCACCTTGTTGCTGAGAGGTCCTGAGCGGAGACGGCGGTTGCAAGAGAACCGTAATAGGAAGTATGGTGATTACGTTGGGGAAATTTTGGAGGAGGAGGCGGAATCTGACGGGCCCGCCGCGGGCAACGGGTTTCCAGTGCATTGGGTAACAAAGATCACAGACCTCAATCGCGTCAGCTCGAGCTATATCGCGTATAGAAACGAGGCGTCGCTCCATACTAGACATGCGGCGCTGTTCGTGCAGGTGCCGGCAATTGGGCAAGGTGTGTGAGGGGCCACGGCGGAATAGATCCAAGTAGGTAACATCGGGGTTGAATATCGATATCTTTCTGGTGCGTTTGCAAGCAAGTTCGGTGGAAGTCTGAGGAAGGGTTGAACCTGGAATCTAAATCAGTATCGTCAATTAGCTAGGGGGTGTATAGTGAGAAAATCATCCCGGAACGAGAACAAGACCATACACTAGGTCGAACATAAATGGATAGAAGGTATGGACAATTATTCCTCCAAATTCCATGTCGTCTTGCTTTCACGCTCGTCGAGATCAAATTTAAAACAAGTGTTGAATTTATGAAGTACACCTATATAGATCCCGACATGGCATAGATCTAGCAAGATAATGAGGGTGAGATGGTTTAGGCTACAAGTTCACGGGAAGGTCTTAATAATCATGTATCACTCCAAGAGAATGCAATAGACATTGCGTTTGAATCATCCCTATCCATGCTGGTGGGGCTTGCAATCGCCACACGACTCGTAGGTGATTCCGGCTGCAAAAAAATGAATTGTAACTCAATTAAGAGCCCAGCGTGACAGCCACGGACGCGTACCTCTTCGGCTCCGGCGTCCGCCATTCCAGACGCCTCGGACTCCGTCTCGCCTAGCCACTGGCTCGGGATAGACGGCGTTTGCTTGCCCCGCTCTGTGCCGTGCTGTGTATACATGTTATGTCTATCTACAGGATCCGTCCTGCGCCGTGAGGAAGAGCGCGAACCGCTGGGCGACGAGTAACGGCTGTCGGCGCGAAGGCGCATGCGCGCTGGCGTCATGGTGAGGACTTGCGGATGGTGGGTACTATCCAGAGCAGATGAGAAGTTGGAAGTTAACTCGGGAGTCGGCGGTGCTGATAAATGAGCCTCGGATGTAGTTGTGCTCGAGCTACTCTCCGTTGTGCTATGGAGAATAAATGGCACACGAGCATTGACGTTGACCATTTTGCTGGGGAAATAACGAGTGCGGTGTGAATATCGGGCCCGCAGCCAGGCCGTACAGAGGGAAATACAGGACCCACCCCTCCTTCAAACGCACGATAGTGCCCATTCGATCGCGCAGCTTTTGGCGGTCGACAGCCCTCGTGTCTGGGAGACCAGCCCTGGACAAGAAGACGGGTTCATATACAGAAAATGCAGTAGACTCAAGCATACGAGGAAAGTCCGGCAGCATCAGAGATAAGGTGAGTGGTTTCCGTGGGTATCACCTGGTGATACCCGTCATTTCGGACAAGGGAGGGCATGGTGGTACGCACGGTGGGATCATCCTCCACCTGGCTGCCGCAGCAAGAGCAAAAAAAGAGGCTGAACATGGAGGTAGTCATGAAACCATGGAAGGGGACGATGAAAAAAAACGCGGAGTCAATGCGGATGTCGGTCCGGGACCGGCGTTTGCATTGCCGTTATCGTTCTGCGATTGATGATGATCATTAGATTCAGTGATCGCAGTTCCATTCTGATGAATTAATTGTGGCCCGGTGCCTCGTGAACTCTCTATCTAGTACTGCAGTAGAGACTCAAAGACACGACGTTTCGTCCTCGGCACAAACTGAAAGCAATCTTCCGCTTCTTCTCCCCTTTTACAATTATGGATCTTACGGCGTCCGGACCCCCGTCATGCGTTCCATCCAATCAGGAACATTCGGGGAACATTCCACCAGGATTCCACCCAGCGGCGAACATTTCATTTCGCTTAGTCCCTGTCACCAACGTTTGACAGATCGGCGGTAGGCGACGGCGTGCGATGCAGGGTTGAACCGAGGAAATGACAGAAAAAGACCACTTGCACCTCCGCAAAGCTTTGCCATCATTCTTTCGAAAGGGGTTTGACGCAGTTGTCTCTTAATATCTCTGAAGGGACAGTTGACCTAGTACGATTTCTAGGGGCGTCAGTCTTCGCCCCCTCATACGCCACCTCACACGACTCGTCGACGTCTCCCCACGAAGTAACCCCCGTCGCGGAAATTTCTCCACGACGAAGTATGGACGGCAGAACGGCAAAGCTGCCTGGCATGCGTTGGTATTCGCTGGATGCAGCATTGCTTAATTTATCGTGGGTTCTCGCTTTTGGACACTCAGCGTAAACATTTTGGATCACAGACGTTCCACCCTCAATAGTCAGAACCAGCGAATGAAATGATCTCTCAGTGAATAGATAAAGAAACCATTTCCGTCGGGCGCAATGCTTGTTCGTCTGTAAGATCCATTGATTCTGAAATCAATGCTGCAAATTCCTTTACAGCCAATAAACTGGGACATCGTGATTGGTTTAGAGTCTGGACTGTCGGATCCATTCACATTCGCCTCCACGCTAACATGTTGCGGATTGCGTGCCAAAAGGATCGTCTCAACAGCGAGGACGCTCGTTCCGCGGCTATCTCGGTCATACGCAAGGCGGGCAACCTGCGCTCTGTAGCAAGCACCTGGGGTTGCCCGCCTGTATCATAAATTTGGCGGTACAAATTGGGCGTTAGGGCCTCGTCAAACCATTTGAGACACACCAGCATCGGTTGGAATTTTGAAACAGTTTCTCACCAAGGTTCAAATTACCGTAACGATTGTAAACCTAAGCTGTACTAAAAATTTCACCACACAGTCAGTCGGGCCAAGCGCACTCAATAAAGCTCGGGCAAAGTTTCGTTCCACACAAGCACTCCAACTTCGCCAAGTCTTTAGCGTCACACAACACAAAAACGCGAACATGGCACGTGCCATTCAGATGCACGGACCAACACCGAACCGTGACAGCGGCTGCGCACGGACCACCCCAGCCCTATAAAACCCGCGACCCACCAGCCTGAATCTTTACCACTCTGGCCTTTTGGCTTAGATCAAGTGTAGTATCTGTTCTTAATAGTTTAACCACTATTATGCCCGCACCGCGGGCATTTCTGGTTATCTAATTTTTGCCGCCCTTGTCTGTTTGTTCTGCTTGCACCAGACAGACGCGATGACCTTGCCGCTGCACTATAGGCTTGTGTTGTCATGGGATCGCCTTTTTTTTTGATTCTTTCACCAGGTTAACCCTAACCTTATTCACATCCCTTTGCGGAAGTAGCTTGTTTTGTTGAATTTATTGCCTTTTTTCTTTAAACATCTGCGCTAAATGAATCGTGGGTGAATGAATGTTCATGAAGCTCAGAAGAATTGATTCGTGCCCGCAACCAGCAGGATTCATGTTCGAACTCAGCACATCGGGGCCCAACAATCATGCCTCCTTTGAAATTACGTCTGTCTCAAGCCATTTTAAACTCCGCTGGTCAGTTGACCCTCTCGTGATCTGATATTACCCCGTCGGCGCCTTTGAACTCCGCCATCAGCGGAAGGGATGCGAGAGCTGCCGCTTGTAACACAAATTATTACTTCACAGCAGGGTGGATCGCTTCGCAAATCGCGGCCCGCCGCCTCGGCACCACAACGCTCGAGCCGCTTGTAGCGGAGCTTGCTTCAGACGGACAAGCAAGCGTAAGTTTAATAAAGGAGTACTGCAGCTGGCTTTCACATTCCGTCGTTGAATGCCTTGTTGCGTTGCAAGTTCTATCGGCGTTTGTTACGAGAAATTTCGGAAACCTTTTGAAATCCGAACATGGTATTAAATCCGCTGCCTCAAATATTATAGAATGTTGTCAATCACGCAGAAAGCTACACATTCAGAAACAAGAATCTCAACGCCAACCCATCCAAACCCATCGCAATTCGAATAAAAAATAGTAAGATATCAGAGAGTGATAGGGATGCAGTTGATCGCGATGAGACCGCCTTATAAAAATGAGCATACGGGAATGCCAATAATTGCAGCAACTCACCCCACTCAATCTCGGGCGCGTCGCATCGAGTAGTGACGCCTCCACTAGATGATGCAACAGGTCAGCACTCATTGCAGCGATCAAGGACAGAATCCCAGACCAGTTATTTCCGAGAACCGTGATGGGCGAGCAGCTGAGGCCAACGGGGACGTCAATGTCGCCGAGGTTGATGCCAAGCTGAGCGAGGACGGCACCGGCAGCGGTGCTGCTCGAGTCGACAACGCTGGCGCAACATTGGTCCGAGGTGGGCGGGGTGACGGGGATGGTCGTCGGAATGGCGGCAGCAAGGGTCTGTGCAATACGAATGAGAATTATTGCAACATTTATGCAGATGAGGAGAGCCATACAATGAGCACCGAGGTAACCACAACAGAAAGCTTGGAGAACATGTTTGTTTGCTGAGAGGGCTGGAACTACAGAGGAGTGTGTTCGAGTGAAGAATCCGAGTGCGTGCGGCCGTCTTTTATCTCGCCACGTCCGACGGATTCACGGAAGTGAAAGCCTGGAACACCCAGAGAGTGGAGCGCGGTGGAGCCCTTGGACGTGATGCATGGGGAGCAGAAGATCTTACGCGCAAGGATGCATTGAGTTCAAAGACCCAGACTTTCCCAAGACTTTCCACGTTAATTAGGTGTGGGGCCTGTCAATTTTGACACCTGAAACATATCACGTCGGTCAGGGAAAGGAAAGGTAGGTAAAGGTGCGTTGCGCTGTTTCGGCGGAATCAAAGCGAGCATTACAGCAAATAAAATAAAGCCAAATCTGCAGAGCGCCGCCAACGGACCCGCGAAACTTTCCATGAGGTTGCACACCATAGAGCTTTGTTTAAAACAAGACGCCGTCTTCTGATACTCGGCGGCCGAGTATCAGAACTTGTCTCTGCGGAGGAGGAGCGGAGGTAACTCGAAGACTATTTTGACGTCATTAGTTTCCGTGCAGGGTCATCGTCATATCTCGGGAACATTTCCCGACGTCGCTGGTCATGGCACACCACACATGACAAGAGAAATATCGCACGAGGGAGGGTGAATCATACGAAATCAGAAGACATCGCTAAAAAAACCCGGCCGGACAGGATAGAGGTTTACCAAATGGCTCGTCAAGGTGCAGGGCAAATGCGAAAAACGGGTGGCCGATCATGATGCAGATCATCGGCGCACTTGGACAGCGGTTGAAAACAACTTGCGGACCCTTCTGCACTGAATCAGGATCTAGTGTCGGATTCCCGCCTCACCAAAGCTCCACATTGTCCCTTGATGTTGTTATCGCTCATCTGTGTTCGTTTTCATCCTCCACACTTGGTGATATTTGTGTTTACGCAGTGATTGTCCGACGAACTCCTTGTGCGTTTCCCGAAGAACTCCTTGGGGATTTCCCGGGTTCTTGTGCTATTACACCCAAGTTTCGGCTCCGGGTTTGTAAGAATGACCTCACCACCTTCTGTTGTCGGCTTGATGGGAGGACGTTTGGGTGAAAATGCATAAGTATCCTCGAACGATTTCCCAGGTGAGCAAAGGGGATGGCTCCTTTATCTTGGTTGATAGTCCCCTTGATTTCGTTGGCTACACCGCGCCACTAGTACACCGGGGGCGCAGGTCCTGATATCAAGGGATTGATTTCACAGCAGCCGATTCAACGCTCATTTATCGCCTTGTGCGAAGAAATTCGGTCCTCATTGCCCAACGCAATAAGAAGTCCCCATTGCGTGTCATATTTCAGACTCGTCTTAATTTTTCCGAAGTTCCATACTCGTGTATCCCAGCTCAAATATTCTGCTATGATGCAGGACTGACGCCGCCTATGACGTAGAGGTACTTGGCGAGGTTGATGCAAATCAGACATCGACTCTCCGCTCTTCCACGATATGTCAGGAAACTTCGTTTAGACATTATTCTACCCACGGTTTTCTGAGTTCTCAGGCGGAAACTTGACCACAATTGGCAGGAAGTGTTGAAGAAGAGAATTAGTCTCGACGCTCGTGAACTGACCATGTGCTAGACGCAACCTGGTCTGGGATTTTCGTGGTCTGACTGATCCGACGGAAGAGAACCACGATGCCGTTCCATTCATCAGCATACCCGCATTTCTACTGTGCGATCAAATACTCTCGGCATTTCTTGTTCAAACGGCTCCACCGCTCCACAACCTGATTGATTCAGCCTCTAGTGCGTGCCGAACCTCTCTTGCGAACAATGTAAGGGCTGCCTCGAACATATATAAAATAGTGGTCGGTTTTCCGTAAGACCTCACTCGAACACATCTCTTTGTAGTTCAGGCTATCTCATCAAATATGTTCTCCAAGTTCCCCGTTGTTGTCGCCTCTGTGCTCATTGTACGCAGCCACCATGACCTTTGTTCAACAACTGATTGTTTTATTATTATAGACCCTTGCTGCCGCCATGCCCGGAAACTCTGGAGGAGGCTCTCCCCCTCCCCCGGTGACTCCCCCAACCTCCAACCAGTGCTGCGATAGCGTCCAGTCCACCACCAGCAGCGCAGTCTCCGCGGTCGCTGCCCTCCTTGGCCTCGACCTGACTGGTATCGATGTTCCAATTGGGTTGAGCTGCTCCCCCATCACCGTTGCCGGGAATAATTGGTATGAATCCATTTATCCGTATAGCACTTTGGACTGAGTTTGTCGGTAGTGGCGGAACAACTGTCACTTGCGATCCTCCCGAGGCGGAGTGGGGTGCGTGATTAATTGTAGACTAATTCGCATTCTGTACTGAGCCTGGATTCATTTTTTTAGGTGGCCTCATCGCCATCAACTGCATCCCCATCACTCTCTGACGGGAAAAGGAAGCAATATATCTGGCAGGAATTCGTTCAGAATGTGTCGCTATTGGTGTTTGAGTCGTCGTGGTTTATAATGTGCTTCTATGGCAGGCCCTGATTCGGGTTTAATCTCGCAAATATGACCCATTTTACCATCTTCTCCATTTCCTGCGTTGTGAGGATGTTTATCGGTCGGTTTGTCAGAGGTCGGTGTCAAAACCCTCGACTTGTTGTTCATTGGTTCAATGGTTGTTCAAATTCAACCACACGCCGGTGGCTGTGCTATATCATGACCTGGCGAAAGTTATTCATGCTTGGCTATGTTATGCCTTCTCTCAACCTTCTCTTCCTCCGCCTGGAAGTTGAAACTTGCACACGTTGAACGATGATAGCTCCCCTTCCAGAAGCTCCGCCCTCAATGGCAATAGCAGCAAAGATCTAGACGTGTGACTCTTGTCTTTCCCTGGGCCTTCGGCAGTGTACGTAAGTATTGCAAGGCCCACTGCGTTCCGAGCCTACGTCGGCAAAGTCTGTTGACGTGGGTTGACGTCGGGTCGACCTCCGATCCCAGTCGGCAGGGTCTGCCGACGTCATTTCGGCACATGTCGGCAGAGGTCGACCCGACGTCGACCCACGTCACAGGCTCTGCCGACGCGGCCGCGGAATGCAATGGCCCTTCACAACCCGGTTGTTGCCGCCGCAGGGCAGTATGTCTGCATAGATGGACGTTCTCGTCGGGACCCAGCAGTTTGCAACGACGCCAATCGAGACATAGAGGACGTTACCGGCGACACGCGTCCTACCCGGGCCAGGAAATGACTTTTGAGCACGCCCGGACACGCTGATCACAAAGAAAATCTCCTGAGAAATTGATCGTACGTTGAGTCCCACCTGTCATTGCCATCCACGGTTTCTTCATTGTACGGATCAGGGCTGACTGATTTTTCGAGGACAGCGGCTGAAAGAGCCTCGTGTCAGCTGCCACTGCCATTTCTCATGTCTTCTGCCGTCCTTTCAATAGATTCGGCCTGAATTCCCACCGGTAAGTACCATTTGTCCCAGCAGGTAGTAGTTTGTATTAGTCCTTTTCCGAACGAGCCTTTTGCTCATGCTGCTCAATTCCAAGTTATACAATCCCTCTTTTGGTTTAAATCCCCAATATTCTGGCCGCCGTTTCACCCATTCCATCGTAGACTTTGGTTCGTTGGAGGCTCCGGTGCTTGATGCTCAGCTTCTTCAATTTGCCAGATCCCTCCAATATTCCTCAAAATATTTTCCTTGCTCTGGGAAGACCTCGCCCTCAACCCACCCCCACGCTTTCGAAGACATGTTTGGCTCGGCGTGTGAATGACCTCTTGAGCCAAACCGTCCTTGCTATTACAAAGGACAGTCTCTTGCATGTCGCACAATGGCGTGATAGGGCGTCATGGCGATAATTTAAACATGGTAAATTAAATCCCATGAAATGACGTCGCCCATTTAATTCGGGAGCAGCGCCCCATTCTTAGCCCAGTAAAACCCGGGACCAAAACTTCCCCTCGTAACCTACAACTGGGTACAAGGTCCTCAGAGAACGAAACCCCGACATGGCCGAGCAGACTGGTCTTCCTGATATATACCATCCTTGGACGAATCCCCATTGGTTAAGCCCAGAGCCCAGAAAAGTCAGGGTGACATTCTTGCTGACTGGCGCGACAGATACTTCGCTCATGCCAAGCTGGTCAGGAAATGCGCATTCCGTGAGGGTCGCTGTTCAATCGCGAGAATATCTGGAGGTAAGAAATGCTTTGGACTCTTGAGTCTTGGTCGCTCGGACTTATCCGCGCACAATTATAATACAGTTCAAGATCTGAGGCTTCAATCTACTACAGCTTGTTCGTTTCGGTTTCTCCTCAAATCACTTCCAGGATTAATACTATTGGAGGGAATTCTTAGCCATCAATCGGTTCCAAAGCGATAACTGGGGAACATGCCACGGGAGAACATCAACGCGCAAACCGCAAACCAGGCGCCCGATCAGAGCACCCACAGTTCATTTTTCTCATATGTTATTTATGATGTCCATTAGCAAATGGGGTGGCCTCGAGGCGGGGCTCATATGCTTCCCGTGACCGAGTTCAGTCTCCATTTAAATGACAAATATTGATGAACAAATTTGCGGACCAAATCCTCTCATTGAAAGGGCGATACTCGGGTTTATCTGGTGGATACATATTAATCCTTCCCCGATGATTGAGATCTCAGCATCCTCGGCGGAGTGCGACCCAAGGTCACTAATGCTGGTAATGATCAATTCTGCCGAGTAATGTTGGGACGAGCAACACACATGCCAAAGAATCGATACGCCTGTCAGTGAATTGAAGGTTGGTTGCAAGTATTGTAGAGTGCCGCGCTTTGAAGCCATGTGAGAGGCGGGGGAAAGTCGCGGCATTATCACAAAGAATCAATACGCCTGTCAATGAATTGAAGGTTGGTTGCAAGCACTGTAGAGTGCCGCGCTTTGAAGCCATGTGAGAGGCGGGGGAAAGGCGCGGCATTATTACAGAGAACTATCTCAAGAAGGAAAAAATTAACCTGAGACTCGGATTCTCCACTTCGAAGGGAGCGATTGCTAAATATCTGGCATTCCCGTGGCGGCCTCTCGTCAAGCATCCATTCAAAGTCGAGATCCGTGTCATACTGCGGTTACTCATGCCGCACAACGCCCTCCTCAGCGGACAAGCCGTGATCCTTCGTCTAGAAATAGCTATTATAAAAGCGTACTATATAAAGGATCCCGAAATTCAGCCATCTTCACGCCATTTCATTCGCAGCTGCGGAGGTGATAAAAGCTCCATCCCCAGCTGCGAGACCGACTGACACTCTACATAGCACCGCAGGCTAAGGTGTCTATGTGCACGGGTGCACTCCCGCGTCTGCCTCTAGGGCCAGCGTCGAGGCGTCGGGAGCGGCCTCGGCAGATGCAGTCGCCCCAAAGATTCAAGTGGATCCAGGGTCGAGTTTTCCGCGGCAGCTGAGTGCGGCCTTTCCGATATCAGGTTGATTCATCTCAACCACCAAAACGCAGCGTGACGCGCCGGGGAGCTTGGAGAACATGTTTGGGGCTTGTTAGAACGTTTGAACTACAGAGGGATGTGTTCGAGTATTGCGAATGCCCATAGCATGGCTCTTCGTTAGCCGCTTTGACCGCCATTCAAAAATGTCAGAAATTGAATTCCGCCGTCTGATATCATCACCACTTCTTGAAGAAGCGAAAATATTGAGGAGTGTGAAACTTCAAGTTCCGTGAATCGATGAAAAATCATGGCATGTACATGCCGATGCCGAGTAGCAGCGGCTTCACAACCATAATTTTAGAAACACAGACATTCGGCCCGACGCGGCATTATATGGACACTTCACAAATACAACAGTGGCCCATCATTCCGATCGAGAAATGGACAGCTATGACCTGCAAAGAAGTGATGGCGGGTCGAGGTATTATTGTTGAAGCGCCCCGGCTGGGTTGAGCAAGCTGCGACTGAGCCCGTATTCCAGGGCGTGGGTAAAAGGTCCCCTTGAATCAAAACATTTTCATCCATATTCTCATATCACGTACCACACAGCATTCTCGGAAGATTTCTCAGTCCATTTTTGCTTCTGCGCATCGATGGAATCTCCTGACCATTCGAGGCCCACTCGGGAATGGATGAGAGTGTTTGAAACTCCTAGGATGACCGGAAAGTTATCCGCAGTGATGACTGCGGCGTCGGACTCGAACATTGTGGTCATGGCAGAAATAATGAGCCAACAGCTGGGATGTATTCAGTTTGTGTTGATTTATTGTACAAGAATCCTAGAGTGCTGCGCTTTCGATCAATATAGAAAGAAACCATTGGCTGAATGATCGGTACTGCATCCATAATGATGGTGGACTGGGACCCCGGGGCCACTTTGGTGACTCTCCACATCCGACAAAAATCAAACTCTTTATAAAAACATACGGGTTTTAATCTTTCCTTTTTGGAGAGGTGCAAGACTTAACTCCGGGCCATTTCAAATTCCGACATTGGAAATATTAGAATCAAAACAAGGAGGGAGACGGCCGCAGGCCGTTGACCACCTTGTAAAACCTAAACAAGGGTCTGGTCAGGAAAGATGTTCATCCGTCACAAGCTGGCGACC
The DNA here is from genome assembly GCA_014925785.1 of Mycena galopus ATCC 62051. Taxonomy (NCBI): domain Eukaryota; kingdom Fungi; phylum Basidiomycota; class Agaricomycetes; order Agaricales; family Mycenaceae; genus Mycena; species Mycena galopus. The sequence goes on from WIQG01000047.1 coordinate 782,329, forward strand.
ATCACTCGCGCTGTACAAATTTGCGCTTGGAAAGCAAATCCATCAGCTATGCTTTCGAGTGGAGAAAGGTCCGTACAAAAGTGAGAGCATAGAGCCTGCCGCCTCCCAAGGGCCGGACTCGCTATCGAACGGTGCTTCGCCATTGAGGCCAATGGACGCAACTGGATGAAGCAATGTTGATAGCGGTTTGAGCGGGCGCTGCTAGATGACGCACCACCAAGTCCAAAGAGAGCCACTATAGGAAATATAACGACCTTCATGTTTCGTCCCCGTATTATCCAGAGACGATATGTCTTTTGCACAAGTCGGCCCATAGAAGTTCAACTACATATTGATGGCACTTACAACTAAGTAGGATTGCGATGGAAAAACAAAAGACCTTGGCGATTTCACTTGGCTGGGAGAGATCGGCGTAGAAGGTGTCCTCGCTGTTGGCGTTGCCGAGGTGGATGAAGGCAAATAAATCTTGATATACCACAGTACTATCCAGCATGATTAAGGGCCGAAACACGCCAATTACATGAGACTCACCGCTGTTAAGACTAGAAAAAGAGGTGTCAGTGTAAGAAAGACCGGAGAAATCAAATGGTGTTTGGCGGTTCCGCCACCGATGGTTCGTCGGGTTGAAAAAAAGTAAGCGGTCGAAAAGTAGAGATGTACTACCAACAGTCCGTAGTGAAAGCTGTCAACGAGGCCAAGAGCCGCAAGGTTGGCGGGAAGAATCGTGATGCCCTGCATCGTCGGGGAAGTCCATTGTGATGCAGTCGAAAAGTCGTCGTTATATCCGTGGGGATATTTCTCAGATTAGAACTGTTCACCTACTGACATTGTTCGGAGGGACTTCTTCGATTCGGTCAGTGTTGCTTGTGAAATGGTATCGTCGTTCAAGTATTACTTCTACTGCGAGTGTGTTTGATTACGATTGCGATACGATTCACTTGCTTCTGAGCTGGAGTACAAACTTCAGTAGGTCTACTGGAGTCAGAACGGGGTTTGAGGCGCACTATCACATTCTGAAGCCGTGGGAGCCCAATCCATTGCAACCATCCAGACAGTGAATGATAATCTCCGGCGAGTGGAGACCAGTCTCAGCATTACGTTTATCCAGCTGTACGTCGGTCCGCCTTGCTGCCACGGGGCCAGGAGAAAGCAGCGCCGCTCTTGGCGGAGATATTCAATTCAATCAGGCCTGATGGCCGCGCGGTAGTGCGACGCAGAGTGACGAAAGAAGCAGGATTCATGCAATCGGAACTTTGAATTGGATTCCGTAGCGGTGATGGAGTTGGAGTGTGCTGCGAGGATTTAAGAGTACCCGTACAGTGGTTGACAGTAGAATGCAACCTTTCATATCGGATCTGCTTGATTCGACCGCCTTCAGAGCGGCAATCCTGGTACGCGAGGACAGTACTACAAGGGAGCCCCGTGAAATCAGATTTGCTGCGGGGAACTCGATAGTCTTAATCCCTGGATGGCATCTGCATTCGACTCTAGAATTGAAGACCGACGTAACGTACAAGCGGAGGACAAGGCGGTATACGATTATTACTTTTCAGGCGTACTCTGGTTGGGCGCATTGCGGAGGGGTGCATACATCTAATTCGTGGCCGCTAACACTAACTCCTCTCGAGTCCTCTGGCATGGAACGAACGACGTGAGAATCATCATAAAGCCATCGGACGCTCGTCGTTTGATGGGGATTCCTCGCAGCTGCTGGTCGTAATCTTACTCATCTGCTCGGTTATGTCGGTGTCAAGCGTGAGTGGGTGCGTCCCGGTCTCCCGCGATTCAGTGGTGCCGATTCCGAATTGGAGTGTTGTCGTCACCCGTGCGCTTCTAGCAGCGGGTGCATTCTGCGCGACCGTGAATTCGTGGTCGTTTTCGAAGCGGAGAGCGGTGCGGGAGTTGAGACTGTCGAGCGAGGTTAGCGGTGAATAGCAATGGGTTCTCGATGGCTGTCCGGTATCGTCTCACCTGGCGAAGAAGGAATTGGAGAACACTACACAGCGTCAGCACCGGGTTTTGCATTTGAAAAGCAGGGGGACAACGCACGTCGAGGAATCACCACGAAAATGGCCATCCAGACAACTATGGAGAATTCGCAAGATTAGCGAGCGTATTGAGAGTCATCACTTATTGCTTACAATTTAACCGCATCGATAGGAACTGGGGATTTGAACAATGGTTAGCGCTAGCAATGGACAAGAGGAAAGCGGTCGTACGACACCGATCATTGCAATACTGGCAATGCTGCACCGCGGTCAGACGGTCCGCGCCAAAGCGTGAAAAGAAGGACCCACGAACCTTGTCACTACACCCGTTTCTGCCAGATCTCAGGTTAGACGGCGGACGAAGCGATAATTAAGACGAACCTATGGTCCATTTGATCATCTTATCGACCACCGCGACTGTGCTGTGAAAATCTAGTGAGCGAGCCTGTTCATATCTCGCAAGATAACACCGACTGCGTGAGTCCTTCGCTGCGCCGGCGATATAGCATAAAGACGAGCGTGCCAGCGATCAACATATCGTTCAGTGCGCTTATAGCCCACACGGCGTCAAAGAGCCAGCCCCATTGCGTAAGAAACACAGGGATGGTTTGGTGGATACCATATGCGAACATCACGACATTCGGCGACACAACTCGGAACAACGACAAAGTCCAACAGATGCACGGAATCCATAGACTCTTGGAAAGGGCGTATATTCGGTAGGCAAAGAAGGTTTGGACTGCGAGCGGAGATGGGTAATTGTGAGTAGCTGCTAGCTTGGGTCCACCGTCGACTTACTGACATATGCCACGCAGCTTCCAATGAGAGTGGAGGTGACCAGAGAATTGGGAAGGCGCGTCATGAGGTTCGGATGCCCGTAATTCGTGATCACCATCTCATATATTGAGGTCGCAATGCAGATTGCGTGCGCGAATTCGGCGCACCTAGCAAATCAGTCAGATATGTCCCCACGAACGCAATTTTACCCACCACACGAAGCCAACCTTCAACGCGTCAGAACATGCTGCAGCGAATCTACCTATTAACGTACCAGGGCCTTCATCTTTGCGGAATCATCCGGGAAACGCCCATAATAGACATATGCTTGGGTCGTCGCCACTCCGAACAGGGCATAAGACACCAGTGTCCCGACCAGCAAGGCTCCTGTGGCATTGTGATGGGTGGACCGGCGAGCGAGCCTGGCGAGACACTCACCGAGCGTATTGTCGACGTCGAAGGCGGCGACAGACATGGGGATTCTCACGGTCCCGCGTCACCGGCTCCACCTTTAAACAACGGAGATACCGCATGGAGCGGATCATTGATCGAAGTCAAGTGCTTCTATTAATTGATTACGGCATCCGTGCAGGACGAGGGAGGCTGGAAGAGCTGCTTCTGTTGCGGTTCAGACTTGGTCTAAGTAACAGCTCACTGACTGAATCACTCGCGAAGGAATGGCTTTTTGCAAAATTTTAGTTGGTGATGTCGTTTCCAAATGAGTCCCTAAAAATATCTCGGTGCATTGTGTAAGTATCTATTGTCAGCCATATGTCGGCGGAGATTGCGATCACTGATCAGGTGGTCCAACTTTCAAGTTGAACCGCAGGGACGCAGGATGTCCTTGCAGGTAGACACAATTACAGCCGTGGCACCCGCAGCTCTGGAGCACAAATATGCCCAACTTGCACTGAGGATCAGAGGTTTGGGGCATTTCGGAGAGCGAAGAGCCACTGAAACGAAGATTTGATTTGTTGAATCGCAATGGTATAAATGGGTTGTTTGGATTCACAGGAGCCAAGATTTTTGTGGGGGAGATTCGCATGCGAAATTCACACAACTTTAACATTCCCCAAAATTGCAAGTGCCGGTTGAAACTTCGACACTTCATCCAAGGCTCAACACAAACAGAGAGTAAAAACCAAGCGGAGGGAGGATTGAAAACAATAAACACTCCGACATACATAACTGCGTTCTCAATGAAAACAGCAGAAAAAGCGGTTCGTGAACCCCAGGTAAAACCTCAGTTGTTGTGCAAAAGTGGATCGTGCAGGTCATCCGACGGCAGCATAAGGAAGGGCTCAACCGGCGGTCCGAGTAGCGATTCTGGATGCAGGGTGCGGGCCTCAGCAATAGAATGGGCGGAGCCACGGTTCGTCGGCCTGATTACAAACCGTTGTAAGGCGGTAGAATTCTTGAGAATCGGAAGTGGCTCGAGAATGGTTGCACGACTTCTTTTGGAAGAGCTTTTACAGTCATTCGAATCCTCCCACCCTAAATTAATTCGAGAATCAAACGCAGAATCGGCCTCAGAATCGCCAAATGAGAACTATTCCTGAGTAAATGTTTACAACCAAAATCGCCCGACCCTCAAAGTTCACATAGCAAAATAGTCCGTAGGGTTTCTCCACAGAGGAAAGTGGTGGCAGGGTTCGGAATTGGAAGAAGAAGAGTTAATTCAGCACGGCGGTCTGTGAGAGACAGATAAGCAGTGAGAAAGATGAATGTGAGGGACCGTACATATCCGGAAGGCGAACCAGAGAGTTGACGAATGAAGCAGCTAAGCGTAGTTGCAGCCGCTAATACCCCCGACCAGAAGGGATTAAAGCTACAGCAAGATGCCGGTTTGGAGATGCCTGCGCAGCTTTGACGAAAATTGGCGAGCGAGTTGGCACTGGGCGGGGAGACGCATGTCCTGGTGATGACGCCTCCGAAAATGCCATACGCGCAGCAAAACGGAAAGGTTATTCCACCGAAGCAGGGCTGGAATTGGCGCTCATTGAGCTCGGTGGCTTGGGTCGTGAGGACGATGGCCGCAAGGGCAATGGAGAGGGTGATGAAGCGCATTTTGTCTTAGATTATTCTGGCAAAATTGGGCTCCTTTTAACGTTCCAGAGGCTCTTAATGGAACTATTTCTTTCTTGGCACTTCTTATGAATGTCAAATCGTTGACCTTCGTTGACTCAAGTAACACGTTCGCCGCCGGTCGACGTCAGTGCGGGGAAGTGGGAGGTGGTGGAACGAGATTTTCACGTCCGAGAGGTCCGAGCTCAAACTATTGTACCACGGCGTAATTTTCTATTGTCTCAAAACCCCGGTCAAACACTTCGGGTAGTCGACATCGTTTTCAGATACGAAACGCGCGGAAAATTCGCTCTTCTCAGATTTCTATTTGCGTTCCGAAGAATTTTGGAAGCCACCTGGCAATTTAGCCGTTTCACGCGGAGAACCCAGATACAAGTGTATGAATGATATGATTTACGTCCTTTATAAGGAAATTCTGAGGAGGCAGAATCCTAGTGGGTACATTGTTTATGCTAATGGAACTTCACTCTGGGTCGGTATGCTCAGGGCTGAGTAATGGGTCAAGAGTGAAATCTGGCTGGATTTGGACATCAATATCCTACACATTGCCGATGACCACATCAAAACAGATTTCCCGATGTGGCTACACCAAAAACACACTGTGAGGACGAGCGGTGTCGATATTGACTAAATGTTTGCCGGGAGATATTCTCCAAATGATCTGCTGCGAAAAACCGCTGATTTCGACAAAAATGTCTTTGGTTTGCCAGGAATTGATCTAGAGAATTGTCTGTGCGACTCTGGATATGCAGTAAGGGCGGAACAACGGGGATTCTCGTAAAGCTGAGTAGAGCGAAATTGGCGTTGATATTTAATGAATAAGTCCTCAGCTTATATGAAAGAAATCCGACTTGAAATGATGAAGCAATTCATGTTGAAAGACATGTCGTTTCTCCGAGTTTGGACCAAGCCTCTCTTTGAGATTATCCGGCTTGCCGGACCGGAGACAGAACCTAGATCCATGCGGTGAGCACGTGACTATCATGGGATCCCACAACGTGCTTGATCCGAACTACACCCGTCCCAGCCGCGCGGTCCCGCACCGCAGCTCCACTGCTTAAGGATCACGCCAAAAATTGCTCTTTTGACTCTGACTTGACCTTGACTCTGAACGGTTAGGCATGGAAAAGACAACTGAGGATGAAAGACTGGAAGACTATTCGTATACCGCTCTGACACTGGGCGTGTGGCGACTTCTCCTTCCCAAGGAATCATTCTCGTCGGCACTCTCCCCCTCCCCAAAATTTTCGCAATGGAAGAAATGGACCGAAACGCTATCTTTCATCCCTAATATCTCGCGATTCCTGACAGAAATCTACCTCTTGAGCCCGGTCCTCGTTCTTCTGGTCACAGTTCTCGGATTCGGAGTCGCCATGGAAAGAACCTTGATGCTATACACGTCCACCAGGCTTTTGAAAACAGTATCTCTATTGATTCATTCCACCTGTTGACGACGCTGACGGAGCCATGTTTCAGGTTGAAATTGGCCTGCTTGAGGGCCATACTGATGTCAATGCGATTTTCCAAGCGGTGGTCATTCGAATAGCATGCCTCATGTCATCGTCGACCATCTATTGGGCAAAGTTGGTCTTTACACTTCTTTCGGCGCAATCTTCAATCGTGCCCGCTCAGAAATCATGTTACCCCCATGCTCGAAACTCGCGTTAAGCTACATTTCGAGGAATACTTTTTACGAGGTTTGCGGGTCTGCCTTACCTGCCGTCCAAGACGCTGAAAAGGTCACAGAAAGGCTAAGGTTGGATATTCCCACAGCAGCAGGTACGTGAGTGCAGCTTCGCGCGACAAGTTCACATTCGATCATTCCTTCGCCAGATAAAAATACGAAGGCGGACCTTTCTCCTGCTCTAATGTGGCATACCTTCCTGATCCTCTCTGGACTCTTTGAGTGCGCATTCCAACTTGCGAGCCAAATTCTTTTCATCTTTCAACAAATGAATGGAGGATTGGTATTCACTGTGCTATCGTTGATAAGCCCGGTGCTGGTGAGTAAAGGTAGCCGCCACCTGTGGATGAAAGGTGAGTTTCAGCATTCACATCGTTCTGGCACTGAGCATATTGTCCTCCAGCATACGTAGTCTATTCCGACAATATTGACTACCTTCGGCTTCGGGCTCTCAGTTTGCTTGCGTCTGACGACTTCCGGGAGGATGTTGTTTCTGCTAACATCGGAGCATGGATAACTGCCGGTGAGCTCTGAGTAGCCCGAACCGGATATTCATGGATGCTTCCCAGAGTTTAAGAAGGCGAGAAATAGATTGGGCAACACTTCCGACGCCCCACTCCATGCCGCATATGCGTTGCGAGCTACCCCATTCATGGACATGCTTATACGCCTGACTGGGGATCTGCCAACCGTTGGTTTATTCATGTCAATCATGATGCACCAAATTCACACACATTTTCTACAGTTGTTTTGGGCTGCGAATGCGATTCTTGATCCTAAGAGTTTCACAATCACCTCTTTCGCTATCCTTCAACAGCATGCGCAGGCACTGAATTTCACCGTTCGGATGATATACCAAGACTTTACGCTAGCGGCAGAATCCTGTTCCCTTATCAAGGAATTGTATGATATGGAGAGCGTCGTGAACAAAATCCAAGACGGTAGCGAAGCATATCCAAACTCTTCACTTAGCAGCAACAAGGGGATGGAATTTGAGCTCAGGTACGTCCGCCCGCCTAATATCTTATTTACTTGTTCAGATTCACCCGTCTTTCTCTGAAGGAACGTCTCCTTTACTTACCCCGGAGGAAAGTCCAAGGACAACGCAATCAAGAACGTCTCGCTCAAGATCCCTGCCGGTCACTTCGTAGTCATTGTCGGCGCCAATGGAAGTGGTAAATCCACCATAATCAAGCTCCTGAATCGTCTCTACGACGTCGATTCTGGCGAGATTCTCGTGGACGGACTGTCCATTCGGAGCTACCGCATTGCGGCTCTACGCAACGTGCAAGCGATGCTGACGCAGGACCTTAAGCTCTACCCGCTGAGCCTCGTCGAAAATATTGGGCTGGGTAATCCAGAGCACCTCGATGAGGTCGACGTGGTCATGCGGGCAGCGGTGTTGGGCGGCGCGGCGGAGGTTATCAAGCGACAAAACGACGGGCTGAACACGGTTTTGACGCCCGTTAACACCGCGCGCGGCTCGCACTTGGACAAACATAAGCACAAGAAGTTGAAGTCCATCCTGGAGAATTTAGAAAAGAAGGCCGAGGTTTCAGGTGCGCAGCGGATCTCTATTTGTATCTCATTGCGGTCGAGCTACATGATTTAATGTATTTCACAGGCGGTGAAAAGCAGCGCCTTGTCGCGTGAGGACTCTAACTAGTACTCTCAGCGAGGTCCATTAACGGATATGATTTCAGATCTCGCACCTTCATGCGCTTTCTCTCGGGCCGCATCCGGTTTGCCGTGGCGGACGAGCCCAGCTCCGCGTTGGACCCCAAGGGCGAACAACAACTATTCCAGCATCTTCGCGAATCCGGCGAGGGCAAGACGATGATTTTCGTCACGCATCGGTTTGGCCACTTGACCAAACATGCCGACCTAATAATGTGAGATTGTGACATTTTGGTCGCGTACCTTTCTAATTCGACTAGATGTATGAAGGATGGCGAGGCGATCGAGACGGGCACCCACAAGGAACTGATGGCGTGTGGGGGCGAATATGCTGAATTGTATAACGTTCAGGCGCAAGCGTTTGCCGACGCCACGTCGTAGAGAGGGTACATAGTTTGCCTGAATAATAGATTGTTACTGGGCTAATAGCAATCCAAATAAATTATGTTGGGTGATGCGAAATAGGGCTCTAAACATTTAGTTTCATGGCCTCGGCATCATTATTCTGAGGCAAAGTCACTCACGGCGAAAAATCCGGTAATTGAACTCGGATCAATGACCTGTTCCTGTTATGAATCAGTGTCATAGGCCTCCAGTGAGACCACAGCACCAAACAACCGCATTCCTCTCCTTCCCATTGATGGCGCAGTCGACGGCCGAATACACCCTCCTTCCCACCGACGAGGGTGACGCTCCCGTCAAACGCGAACCCGACACCCCCTCCTCCGACGTCGAGGCCGACGACGAGGACTCCCCCGAGACCGAGGACCAGTCCGCAGCGCGCTTCGCGCAGCCGACGCCCTCCCCGTGGAAACGCGCCGGCCTCATCCTCTCCATATTCATCGCATTCTACCTTGCGTACCAGCTCCAGCGCCCCAGCGGCCCCCCCCAAATCGTGCATGCCAGTCGGTGCGCCTCCCCCCCTTTTTCGGATTTGGGGTTTTTTTTGAAACACAGATCGAGAGGTGAGCTAACGAGATGCGCAGGTACTCGAAAGAACACAAATACCGCCCCGCCGCGAGCCCGATCATCACCGAGACGCTCAAGGACGGGCGGGTGCGTCTCCGGGGCGCGGCGCCGACTACCAGCATTGCGCCCACGCCTACACCTACACCAACGAGGAAGGTGAAAGCTAAGACCGGGAAGAAGAAGAGTGGAGGCAAGAAGAAAAGCGGGATGAAGAAGCGGAGTACGGCGAACAAGTAGGCTGGTCGTCCGGAAGGTGTGTTGCTTCGCTCGCTGCGAGCGTCGCCGACTGACGTGGCTCAGGTGCGAATAGACACCTTGCGGCTGTGCGCCGGCGCCGTCCGTCCTCATATATCACGTTCGCAGGACGACAAATAGAGCATCTTTCGCCCCAATACCCATAATCTTATGCGACGGAGATAGCGATGGTTGGATGTCTTCTGGGACGGAGACAGTTGACGCATATGTTCCACGGACCCTTTCAATGGATACAATTTTCTGCAACAACTGGGATCGAGACGTTAGAAGTGTGGCGCAGTTCAGGGGACCTCAAGCGCCGATAAATGTGCCTGCGTGCTCGCTCTCGACTATCTTATCTTATCGCTTTTCGCATCCAGCCAGTACGTCGAGCGGAGCGGAATAATCCTACATGCAGCAGGCGTGGTATGCCTTGGAGCACCGCTATTTCTTCAACTTCGTTCACGCACCTCAATTCCTACTTATTGAAATGTACTTGGCATCTTGTCCCTGAACGTTTTTCCTCCAGAAGAAATATGCGGCAAGCAGGTGCAGTCAGTCATCGGGCGTTAGTATTACTCCACCGAAATTAGACTACGCCTCTCACCAAAGTTGCATGCCCTACCGGACTACGGTCAGCGTACGCAAATTGATCGTATTGCGCTGTTCAGTAACTCACAAGCGCGCTGATCACACCGGAACCTCTACCGACACAGGGTATTGCGCTCTGTGATTACGGGCAAGCCTCGCTGGAACGCACCAACGGACGGAACGGTGCGGTTCATCAGCAAGTTGACAAATTACTTGATTGATCGTACTACACTCGGCGCTTCGAACAGCAGCACACTGTCTTCAGTTAAACGCGGCGCCTCATCTCAACTCGAACCACACAGCAGCCCATGGCATCTCCTGAAAAAATGCAATATGGTGTGTCCTCCTTCTTGTCTTGTTAGTGGCGCTCATCCTGGCGACCCCCAGTTCGGCTTGGTACTTCCGGCCTGAAAGTGTCAAGAATCATTCTAGGTTCGTTCGTCTCCCGCACCGATTTGCTACCACTCGTAACCTCATTCTCATACTCCAACCTAGGTTGCATGTCATATGGCGACCCGAATTGGTGCGGCCAATGGGTGCTCCCGGAAGAGGAGGCCACCAAGCACATCAAGGCTGCGTAAACCGAATTTATCGATTCCATGTAGCCCTTCATCGATGCATGTCATTTTGAATTATCCACATATCAGCTTTGACGCGGGGATCAACACATTCGACACCGCCAACGTACGGCTCCATCCATCCCCAACCTGCACGCAACCAGCCTGATCGTGAATAGATCTATTCCAATGGTCTCTCCGAGGAAATACTCGGTCGCGCCATCAAGAAACACACCCTGCCCCGGGACGAAATAGTTGTGATGACGAAGCTGTTCGCTCCAGTGGGGAGGAACACCGACGACACACTGTTTGCGAGCCCCGATATCGACGCGGCGGGATACGTGAACCAGTACGGCCTCAGCCGCAAAGTTAGTGTTCCATTTCATCCCAATTCGGTGTAGCTAACGCGCGCGCTCGAGCAGCACATCTTTGACTCGGTGAAACATAGTCTGCGGCGTTTGGGCTTGGAGTACATCGACCTCTTGCAATGTAAGATAGATTCGTTCTGCGCATTCAATTCCGCAGCTTCACAGTATCACATCAGGCCATCGTTTCGATCCTAACACCCCGATTGAGGAGACTGTAGGTGCTCTCTATTGTCTTGGGCTCGCCCATTTATGTATCTGGATGCAGATGCACGCGCTCCACGATGTCGTCAAGGCCGGGCTTGTCCGCTATATTGGAATGTCCTCGTGCGCTGCTTGGGAGTGTCAGTCCATTTCACTGTCCTTCCCGTTTTTCTTATGTCTCAATCATCATTTGCCACAGTTCACGCAATGCAAAGTACGTGCATCATTTTGCAAATCGTGAAGCAGTCATGCTGAAATTGTGGCACAAGACTATGCCATCACCAACAAACTTACGCCGTTCATATCCATGCAGAATCACTACTCGCTCCTGTACAGGGAGGAGGAGCGCGAGATGTTCCCGACATTGAAGGTGAGTTCCCCGCACTCTCACTTGCGTAATTTTGTAGCCAAGCCAATCCGCATTGCAGCTTTTCGGTGTTGGCTCCATCCCATGGTCCCCCTCGCACGCGGTGCCCTCTCTCGCCCCTTGTCTCAGCAGTCGACCCGCGCGCAAACGGACATGTACGTCTACATATGAGATTCTGTCTTTCTTCCGTCTAATCACTCGTCCCTAAGGATGTCGGCCAACCTATACACCCAGTCTCCTGCGGGCCAAGCAATCGTGAATCGGTGAGTTACCCTCCAAAACTTCTTTATGGGCCATCCATAGTTATGAATCAGAGTTGAGGAAATCGCAAAGAAGCGCGGGATTAGTATGGCGCAGATGGCGATCGCCTGGGTCTTGTCGAAGGACGGTGCGAATTCCTGAACGACCGACATTGGTACCTTGACCTCATTCGTTTCATTCGCTCAACAGGCGTCTCCGCTCCCATCATCGGAACCACCTCGCTCGACAAGCTCGCCGACGTTGTTGGTGCGCACGCCCATTTCGTTGGCATCGATTTGAGTGCTGACTTTAGCAACTCTGACTGAAGGTGCCATCCATGTGAAGCTGACCGACGAAGAAATCAAGTCCTTCGAGGAACCATACCAGCCAATGGCGATCTTCGGTTATTAGGTGTCGTAGGAGGGATGCTGAACTGTATTGTGCATAACTCGAGTATGAACAAGGCTTTTTCAGTAATAGTAAAAGCACCCACCAATGAACGTCCATGTCAGTAGAAGTTCACGCTAGGTCACACTGGCACATGAAGCGATCCATTCTCTGATGCCCCGCGCCCGTTGCTATTTTGGGCAATTGTTGAATCGCATCGTTCGCTACCACCTGCATTTCTTCTTCTCCTGTCATGACATGATCACTTGGTTCTGAACGTCCAATATCCCATTCCCTTCAAAATGGACCCCCGCCGTTAGTCGACTCAGCTAACATTCCTCGACCCGGATGATGGGTTCTTCAAGTACATCTTTATTGAAATAGAATGGGTGTAGCATAAGAATTAAACCTCAATCTCTGTTGTCAAATTGGGAGTGTTCAAACTCGAAGTTGAAACGGAAATTCAACCAATCATGTGATTTGCTGATGGCGGGGCAGTAGTAGCCGCAGTTAAAGTGACTTTTTTTTGATTTACTACTTTGGTGAACCCTCTAGAAGAAAAAAGATCCGAGTCAAAGCGGACTCCACTACATAGTTCTATAACACAAAACCAATGAACAATGTCGAGAAAGCCTCCTTCTCATCTCTACGCCGATTTGGGCTGCGCAAAGATCGGGCTCGGTTTCTGCGGAGTGTAGAGTGGGATAGGTCACATCAGTAGCCATGCGTTGACGTTGAATGAAACAACCCACCTGAATATCGCTATCGCCATGGACCGACTCGTACGACGAGTCCGTCTGGCGCTGAACATGCACTTTCACAGAGCTAGCGTGATGATGCGAGTTGGTGCTATGGCGCGGCAGGTCCAAGTTGGGCCCTGGAATGGGCAGCGAAACCATGCCGTGGCTCCGTCGGTTGACGCTGCTCGCATTGTTCAGGCGATTATTCAAAAGCGCCAGGAAACAGTTGGTGTCTTATGAACATCACGAAAATGAAAGGAAGCACAAACCAAGGAGATGGCAACGTACATCTGCGTGAACATTCCGTTATGATCCAAAGAAACCCCAAATCAAGACGGAACAACGTACAGTTTCCCAAGGATGGCATTTCTGATGATCAAGGAGGGATGAATGAAATGGAACGAGCGGGCGAGCGGAATAAGAATACGAATTGAACACGTACGGAGTTGCAGCCAACGCAGTGTCCTGCCGACCATGGGTGCGTCGTCAGTTTAATAATGGCACTTGGGAGTGCAACGACGTACCTGAGCCCCCAGAACAGTATGACAGCAATCACCGCGACGCTGGCTGCCGGAAAAATAGATTGATTAGTCAGGGATGGGAGACGGCGGCGCAACGTACCGGTGAGGGCGTTGGTCTCAACGGTGTGCCGAATGAGCCGCGAGATTATGGTATGGTTCGGCGGCAGGGAGTGCTTTCGCTTGCGGAGAAGCTGGATTCAATTACGGATAATATGGATGGACGCATGGAAGACGGTTTTATAAGTCATTAGCTTTGAACGAGCTGATGGAATGGAACATGAAACTCACCGTCCAAGACAGCACCCCTGCAATAGCAACATCGGCCACCGCACCGCCCGCAAGCCACACCTACTCCCGTGGGAATTCAATCAGCATGCATCCCAGACAAAGGGAAGGAGATTTCGGCAACGGCCGGGGAAAGGAAGGAACAGAATGCGCACCGTTTCTGAGGCGGCAGTCTCGAAGATCAAAGAAAGGTGGCCCAGCTGGTGTCCCTGTACATTCGTCGTTAGTGCGTGGGGATGACTACCCCAGGGAAAATGATGATGGTGGTGGAGGAATGAGTGAGGGGTGTGCATATAGGTACCTTTATCCCGGTAGCGATACCCGCAGCGAATTGCGTTAAAGAAACCTGGGTGGCTATGGTTAATATAACAAACAATATCACACGGGAGGAGAGGACTTGTGCTCACGAGAAGAACGGCGAGCGGGATTACGAGACCCTTGCGTAGGATATAGATGCGCCAACAGTAAAATGCCTGCACGATGAGGGCGATGATAGAGTCAAGAACTGGGACATCCCACGAGTTCAGGAAGGACTGGTCCGATGCGATGAGGCTGTCAAAACCGTATACAAACCAGTGGAACGCGTCGGCAGTCATCATAACGGTTTGCAGGACGTCAAGCAGGGCTACCACATAGACTACGAGACAACACCTGTGAAGTTAGGATCATGACCACAGAGACATATGAGAGAGAAAGGACGCACCGAGAAGCTTTACGGGGGCGCGGTCATGCTGGAAGTTTTCGTGGTAGAAGTCTGTGGCATAGAACGGATGGGATGTCGGTTGGCTCAATTCTGAATGCTTGCTCCAAGCGCTCACGTACGTAGTTGTACCACAGAAACCCCAAGGAAGCCCCAATTGAAGAGGATCCCCAGCAGCTGAAGAGCATGTCAGGCCATTAGACATTCCCGCTCGATCCTGAACGAAATTCGAACGCCGCACCGTCGGTCCTAGGCTGAGAACCTCATTAGAATTCGTCAAGGCGGTTCAGGACTAGGGCCGCACATTGTGGGAGGCAGCACATAGGTCATGGCGCGAACGGCAGATTGCTGAGCGTCGTGAAGCTGGGCCGTCGCAAGAAAATTCGCCTCGCTAAATACTTTTGATTAGGATCTTGACTCTTCTTTGATTGATGCCGTCAAGATGCCGTATACAAGATGACTTTCGGGCGGTTGGAAAAGGTGGAGACCACCAGAAAATTGTGCGGCGTCTATGTATCACGGGCTCGTCTCACTTCTCGTCGTCGGATCCCATGATATTCATAAAGCCTGAAACTCCATGCGTTGGCAAGTACCCATACTTAACCGAATGTACTTACTTGAGAGTCCCAACTTTCGGCAGTAGTCACCGTCAACTTGCCGTCGGCCCCAGTTAAGGGTTCGGTTTATCTTCACTGATCAATTGGGAAGAAATGTTCAACAACCAAGCACTTGTGCTTCTGGGAAATCGCTGTAGTCTTGATTTCAACTCTGCTCATACACCCAGGTTACAGTTACTTCGCTGGCCGAACGACCCCGCTTTGTCAACCCAAGCATTGAAGCGACGAACGGGACCTCCATCGCGAACCGAAGCTCCACTTGCTTTCCAAGTATTTACATGCCCTTCGGCCAGCTTGGATGAACTTAGTACACATTTTCGCCTGACGGAATTGATGTTCATCCAGGTTGAAGTCACGCTTCATCTTCAACACAGAGCGATTGTCCCTTCAACCGAACATATATTCGGAGTCGCTCAAGCTTCCCCGGTGGATTTTATGACCCACAACCGCCGTTCAATATCCTTGGCTCCACTTCAATTGCGGATACATTATAATTGTCCTGGAAATCGGACATCTCGGCGATGTTGAAAGGAGCATCGCATCCACGATTTTGTTTCACACAATCCACCATGACTCGGAAATGTGTATTGGGACATCGAGGTACGAGCTAGCTGAGAATAAGTTGCGGGATGCTCATTGCGCACAATGCGACACGATGTCCGGTTGGCGTACAAATCGTGGGACATCTCTGCAAACCTTGAAGCATCGGCTTTGTGCCAGAAATGTTACCCACTTGAGCGCTACGCCAGGCCTCCGGATCGAACAGGTGACGTCCTGGTCATGCTTTTTCGCCCTGTATCTTGACTCATAATAAGCTGAGGAGCGCAAAACACCCAAAGTACGAGACTTTTGTCCAATGTGGTCCGTCAATCACGTCACAAACGCCTCATAATCCCGCCAACCAAGTTGAACACACCCGTGAGGATACTTCGCTTCCTTCCACCGTCGTATTGCTGTGCATATGTGTGGTCATTCCCCGACGTAAGTTGCACGCATTGTTCACCCATTCGGCAATTAAACAAATATGTTTTCCAATTCTCTATTGGCCAGGTCAAGGACTCGAGGTTGCCATCTGCAACGCTCTCCTGGACGGAACTGGAAATATGTTTGCATTGCGCAAACGAGTGTATCCTGGTCTAACTCCTTGCAGTGGGCCTTGCCGCCCTAAAAATATCAGGTTTCCTTTGATCTCATGGAGATGAACTATATCCTCGAAGAACCATTGACAGCTGCGATATTCAACGGCGACGGAGCGAGAACAGAAGGAAAGGTGGATCATACCGTCACCATGCGTCTCCCATATCCGAACATGTGTAAGGGTACTTATTGGAGTGGCAAAGAGCCTCGGCGAGACGGGTTGGAGGCGTGCGACCAGCGGCTAGCAACTTTCCCTCTCATGGAAATACGATTGATCCCCAAGTTGAATAACTCGGTGCGACTCCAAGCTCCTCTATAGCCATGTGAACTTCTGCCTGTCCAGACTCGAATTAGTCTGAAATAACAATCTCTTCCTGAAATTGCCAAGTTGTCAAACAACTTGTGAACCATATACAGGCAGCTGGCTTTGGTCTCATCTAGTGAGGTACTGTATCATTACGTTCAAATCGACAGGGAGTGTGACGGGTGACCATTTGAACCAATTCGACAATTCGACAGACCCTGGCGTGACTGGTGTCAAAAAATTCGACATTGCACCCAAACAATGTAGGATTATTAGGGATGTGAGCTTACAGCAATTTGCGGTACATAAGGTGTGGACTGTTTTTTTTTTTCAACAGTTTTGACTAGAACAGCCATCATGGGCTCATTTTTTATCAGATTTCCTTGGCAGTAGGCGTGTTCGAATCGCATTGAAAATCCGCAGAGGATCGAGTGCCGGCTTTTTTGATGTAATTATGTAATAGAATTTCTTAAAATCATGGTTTCCACTAGGACAGCTGTAGCACAACAAATAATGGTCCAATTGACCCAATTCCGGAATATGTTATGTATCTGGGATGTTACTAGAGGATGGAACACTTCCATAGACAATATATAGACTGAACATAATTTTGCCCTCATTTTGGCTAGGGCAATATTCATGTCCCATGAGAAGCAGAGCTCTGTATTGGAATTTGACTATACCCATATCTGCGGACCCTATGTTGTGGAAGGCAAAATCCACAGCAAGAGTGTAGCTGACGAAGGATCCTTGTAGGAATCCAGAGGGCAAAAATTCCAGGGTTTGTATTTCGTTGGTGTGAATTTACAGCGAGAAAGTTGCACCCGGTTGGCGCTCGCACGCAGACATCCGATAGGAAGCATCGTAGTTTCACAGCATCCGAAATTATAATCAGGAAGGCATCAAGACATATATGAATTAAAGAAAGCGGTTCTTTACCTTTCAATTTGCCCATGAATCTAGAGAATATTTGATGAAAAATGAGTTTATAATTGGAACTTACCTCAGCTACAAGGTCAACATTCTACTGGTACGAGCGCGGCAAGATTGAACTTGAATCAAGCTAAAGAGATTGAATACCGTGAGCATTCAGCTGAACGAGCGAGTAAGGGTTAGTGGACTTACCTCACACATATTATGTTAACTTGCTACTTTGAGAGCTCTGTTGAATGAGCTCGATGCGAGTGCATCACGTAATACTAGTAGGCTTATACATCCTGAAAAGGATTACTAGTTGCTATTGTCAGGCGCCTTCAGCCATAAAATATGAGCCTCGGGTCCAATGGCACGAGGCAATTGAAGCACAAGCATAGTATTTTGCGAAGATGACGACTTTCCCTAATGAGGTAGCTTCCGATATGCAATATTTCCTCTCAGTAGTTCGCCTGTTTCCGAGCATATTTTACGAAGAAAGATATTTTGAAAAATCGCTAGTAGATCTCCTCGGACAGCCCTTTCGCCTGTTTCCGAATATATTCTATAATATATCTCCCAGACGAAGAAAAGATAATTGAAAAATCGCTAATGGAGCTCCCCGGACAGCACTTCCGAGTTCGACAGTTCGCCAGTCTGGAGATACCACGGGATCCGCGCCTTGGCCGCACCTGGTCGCTGTCTGAACGATATGTCGCTGAGTTCGATGGTCGGAATTGTGATGTCGTTGACTTCAGTCGCAAGATTTTTGATGTTTAAAAGAACCCTAGCGCCAACCACGGCGCTCAACCTGAATCCAAAACGGTTTAAACAACGAATAGACCAAGGGCAAGAACTGACGACGTTCCGGGTCTGGATACGGATATTTAAGTAGGAATTGGGAAGGAACAGCGACCGATACTTACATGATGGGGACTTGTGCAAGGGTCGGACGAGCATTATTCCAGATCGTGAGTTCTACAATTGAGAAGACTGTATACAGACCACGAATTAGATGCAATTTAGCATGAGGAGAATCGCTCGCACCTAGAATCAGCAAGAATAAGATTACACCGTCCTTCAGGAACAGCGTAATTAAGGGCATCCGTTGACCGCTGAAGGCGTAAAGAGGTTCGCTGCACTTGTACAGGGTCATGGAGAACATCAACACTGCTATCACAAGTGAAGGGACCGCATAGAAAGTGAAATATCGCGGAAGAGCTTGGCAAGTGTGAGTGCTCAGCGGATGAATTCCTCCATCGAGGATGAAACACGTACTCAAAGAGTAACACCCTTTGAAAATGGGCCTTGGCCAATATCAGAGTCAGTTAGTCGGATAATCAAGAGGTGCTTGCCCAATGTTTAGAAACTCTGTGCAACTCATCGTTAGCTTCGGAAGCAGGCGAAAGTTCGGCACCAACCTTTCAACGGAATCACGCTGAGCGTGCCAATAGTAATCCTGTTAATTTGATCAGACGGGTTTCCAAGTCGCCAGCACTGCGCGATAGATGCTTACAAGATGATAATTTCGACTGGAAAATGCAGTTAGAAGGTTAGAAATGGCGAAAAAGTGAGATCGCCACCGGCCATCAAAGGAAACAGGATATACAACAAGCGCCGCGATTTCCCATACAATATCCAGACCCTAACGGCATGCATGGGGAGCCAGAGGGAATGGGGGGTGGTTGATTGGCATACCGCAAGACGAGCACAAAATCCACGCTGATCGTTACCACAGTGCAGTTAACCATTTCCGACTGTAGTATCAGTTAGTGTACCGTTTGTGTGGGAGATAATGACAGTACCAAGAGAAAATGTTGGCAGCTGGTATCAGACAGAGGTCAAAGAGCATGTAGTAGCACCCTGTTCCAATACTCACATCTATTTGTGTGAAGAATACAATCGGTAAATACCGATGGCTGAGGAATGTGTGACGCACTTACGCTGGACGACTTCATTTCCGTGAACATGGCTGAAACTGTGGTCAATGGACGGCCGGGGGAAGAGAGTTCACATACAGCTAGCATCGACACTGATTCACCAACGGAAAACTCGGCAACAGAAAATTGTTCAAAAAATGTTGCGCTCACGCTACCACAATCAGAGTAAAATAGCGAATCTGTGGGTATTTTCTGAGCTGTGGGGGGAAATCGGTGCTAGTCGCTGCATACCCATACCTATAGGATAATCAATACCATCAAAAAAAAAAAGTGAATTCTGGCTTACGTAGAGCACGCTCCAGAGACTGAGACGGCTCTTCCATACGAATTTGACCTGCGCAGAGTGAGTTCGGGGCTGTTGCCAGTGAATCGGATGACCTCTTCAGGGAACGTCGAGATGTGTTCAAAACTGGAATCGGCTGTCAGAATGTACGACCCAACCACATGAAGTTAGACTCACACAAGGACGGTGATCCCTGCCGCTGTAGAAGAAGCGTCAGTTTCCATTACCTTCGAAGCACTTCCAAGATGAATGATGAGCTCTCACCGGCCAGATAGTTCGTTGTCTGTACGTCGGCAATTAATTGAAGGAGCTCGAGCTCCTCTGCAGGTGAGACAGAAGTCATCAAGATATTCTTGCATCCAAACGTAGCCTGAAGACTCTTTTAACGTGCCCTCGAGCGTCTATAAACGAGGGTTATATATAGGTGGGCGGAAGAAGACCACACCACAGTGATATCCGTGCCCAATTGCAGTGCACAGCCCAAAATTTTGAGGTTTGAAGACGCTGCCTGGGCTGAAATGAGTGCCGACAGTCAGTCACATAGGAAAACACAGATGGATTGAGTTCAGAGCTATCCGAGCTTCAATGAGCGGCTTAGACAAGTTCACATCTTTCGTGAGCATCCGTGCTGAACGCGCGGCTACCATTTCGGCAAATGCCCATCGCGGCAAATACATCAAGAAATCAACGTCTTTCATACATCTGTAATCGATGCCACTAGGTTAGCAGCCGCGAAGTCTCACATGTGTTCCCTCACCATTTTAGGAAAGGGAAAGACAGGCCGGGGCCCGGGTGACCTCGTCCGAATGTTGAGCCTTTCAGCTCTCTGTAGATTCAGTCGTTAAATGCACGCGCTTCATTCCGCCTCACAGGCGTGCCGATCTGGTCTGCGGACGATTCGGGTGTTAACGCGGCCAAGAAGGGTGGGTTCGGCTTTCAATTTGAGCCAACGGTACTGTACGACGGATGTCAGTCAGCTATCGCTGATTCACTATTTTACACTTGACCGCAAATTGCTTCGCATACGGAAGGTTACAGTTAATTTAATCCGGTGCAACGGACCCAACGGAACTTTTGAGAGGCTTCGAAAAGGAGCGAGAATGTTGATACGATGGCGTCGGAATTCTGAAGACGCGCATGCAGTTGACAGCCGTAACTGACGAGAACCTGGACGAAGAAGGGCAGTACATTTACAAGGCACTGGATAAAGGGAAAGGTGAAGGTCAGGAAAGGCGAAATCTGAGGCAGCAAGAGTGTAGCTGCCAAAGGATTGTAGGAATCGAGAGGGCAAAAATCCACGGTTTGCATTTCGTTGGTGTAAATTTGCGGTGAGAAAGCTGCGCTCGGTAGGTGCTTGTGGCACACAGACATTCGATAAGAAGCACAAGACATGCCTTCGGATCGCTCCGGCATAAGTGTAGGTGTGACATGTTGAAATTCCAAGAACTGGTATTTGAAAAATGACCTTAGGTCCAAGGATAAATCGCGGACATGCAAACATTAGCTTTTCACTTTCTCATCCAGTACAATTGCACCACCCGCTGCGGGGGATGTTGAGTGAATGCGGCGTGAATGAAAGAGATGTACGCACTCTATAACTATAACAGCGGTCGGGAAATGACGAAGTGTGGACTGTGAGAAGCGTCAAAAGCTCAAACCATCACAAACCAGGCCGCAGAGGACGAGATAGGATCCACGACCCCACGCCGGTACGTTATGTAGTGTTGGCCGCTCAACGCTTATCTCGCTCGCGGGGTTTCGAAGACTCGGATATAAATTGCAGGGTGTTGCTCAGTGGATGGAAGCTGATGCGGTACCGTCAGTGTGAAACATATATGTATTCCAAGATGCATCGGCTACAGTAACTTGAAGCGCCTGAGGTATTCCAGGGAATTGTGCGACAGCGTGGACATGCATCTGCATGGCAATCGCAACATGTCAGCACTGAACTTGATGTCTAACAGGATCAAAGAGCCCACTTCTCGACACCTCGGTTGATTCACCTAATGCAGCCAAGGTAATCGAATGATGGGACCATTGCGTTCCGTGTGGATGTGGGGCTTGATAGATGGGATGACTATGTACTCACAGGGTCAAAAAAATCCAACACTGATCAGGAACTCACCGCCGCGAACTATCTGTGACATGAAACGTCCAAAAAATTGAGAAAACCATGTTGGTTCGGGAAGCACTGAGCGCGTATGAGCACTAATCAGAGGCGCGACTGAATTTAGGGCAGCGTACGTACCAGGAGTGGGCGGAAACCGGATCGAAGGTTCTCTGGCGGTGTACAGGAAGATCGTGCGAGAGGGGATGCGCAAGTATTTTTACCTGGGGGATGGATAGTTTTTGGAGTACCCGCAGGAGAGGGTCTACAGATAACAGCGTTTCCATAGGAACCAACTAACTGTCACCAGAGAAAATGAGGATCGAAATATGGAAAGGTTGACAAAATTAAATTGGGCGCTGGCGAAGGGAACAAGGGAAATAAAAGACAAATGTTGCGGCTTGAACAGCCTGAGATGAAATAATCGCGAGGCCCCTGTAGTGCGGGAAATCAAGTATCATAAGACACAGAGAGTGGTAATCCATACCAGTTCTTAGCGCGCCAGGCTAGCGGCATAGGATTTAAGATGTTGGACGGATGTGAAAGAGCGGTACTTAAGGAAGCCGAGAATCTGCGTTAGAGGAGGGGACGAGATCGTTGTTCATGGCATTTAACGGTGAGAAGTGCCCAATGAACCGTGGGAGCGTGCACTTGTTGTGTTCGAGGTAGAGGAAGTTGTGAGGAAGGAAAGCTAGTGCAGATTCCGACGGAGGTAGGAAGCAAGGACTCGGACTAGCTCGGACTCGGACGGCGGATCAATGATCTGATCGTGGTGGTGGACATCTCCTTCTCTCCCACATCGACATCAACGGCGATGACAAGTTAGTCTCCTCGCCGGCGCGCGCTCCCCCCCAGCGTTCTCAGTCTCTAATCGCACCGCAACGGCGCGCGCGATGAAACCTCGGCACCTTTCGCACAACGCCGTACCATCGCGAGCACCCTATGCCATGCTGCGCAGCCGCTTTCCTCGCGGGACACTTCGAACGAGCGCACCTCTCACGAGCCAGCACGCACAACGTCGCCCTCATCCGCAAGGCAGCACACGCCGCGCCTCCCCATCCCCCCAACGTGCGCATCTCCCTTTCCCGCTCGCTGCCACTCCAATGCACAGCTCCCACTACCCGCACGACGGGGGACGGCGCTCGCCGAGCAGCAGTCGCGGGAACGATTAGGATCTGGGAATCGGGTGCGTTTCCGTCTGCTTTCCCTCTTTTCCCTCTTTTCTTTTTTGCTTCCTCGTTTCGTCTATTTAAACCCTAGGAACTAAGGGCGGGACGAGTGCACTGGAAGGTGCACAGACGTTTGTCTCTTCGCCTTGCTCGCTTTCCCGTCCCCGTTCTCGGCCGGCGGGATCCACTTTGAGTCGCGCTTCCGTTTTCTCTCCTTCGACCTTCGACCTTCGACCTTCGACCTTCGACCTTCATCTTCCTTTTATTCTTTCCATGTCCTGAGCATCTTGCCGATGCTGACCATCTTACACCGCACAGACACCACTGCCCATATCGACGTCCGCGCCCGCCAATTGCCTCCGCTGCGGCCCCGTCCTTGTCACCTATGAACCTCACCCTCACCTGCACCTGCGGCGTCGGATCCACGGCCACCGTATCAACTTTGTCTGCATGTGCGAGCGATGTGGGGGTGCCTACCGAGCGCGATCGTCTAGGGAGTGGGACTCTACGCACGCCCACTCAGAAAGCGTGCAGGACTCCGCTGCCTGCTGCGATTAGCAGCCTCGCGATGGTGGATGCGGCCTGACGCGGCCTCCAATGAACCACAATACGCACCGTGCTTCGTGTCTCGATGGGGGACGACAGGACGCCCGCATACTAGCATGACCAGGTTTATAGTCAGTTGACAATTTTGATCGAGAAATTGCTTCTGAAGCTATGCTGACTCAACGGAGGCGGAAATCTTGGTTCTGGCTCTGTAACCCTCTCAATAACACATGTAATTCTTTGCTCCCAAAAATCCAAAGTGTTTCTACAGGAGCTCATCCTCCTATATAAAGTTTTGAACTGAAACAAAGTCCACTGTGCCAGATGGATATATATATAATATTTTGGTGTTTTCGGCTCTGTCACTAATTGTGGAGGAATTATTCTGAGAGATTGGTATATTTTTTGAGTGAATCGGAACAAAACTCGCAGAGTTAACGTTATGAGACAATTGGTCGGCGCAACGAAAAAGTTCCTAGAACAGAAATTTTTCGTTTGCGCCTTCGGTTCCGACATTAGCTGTAATTTTACACAAGATTCAATTTACTATGAGATTAATTATAAGGAGATTAATTTCAGTGAGAAAAGCGGCAAAATGAGTACCTAATGCATGGGTTGGATCCAAGACTCTCCAACCAGGCTGACAAGCCATAGGCTGAGGACAGATTGTAACCACTATACCAAACCTGACATGTTTAATCATCAGTGCATGCATTATATATCAATGTCCATAAACTGTATATCA
Organism: Mycena galopus ATCC 62051; assembly: GCA_014925785.1. Classification (NCBI taxonomy): domain Eukaryota; kingdom Fungi; phylum Basidiomycota; class Agaricomycetes; order Agaricales; family Mycenaceae; genus Mycena; species Mycena galopus. Next base: position 806,460 of record WIQG01000047.1, read on the forward strand.
AGCATCCTGGACAGGACAAAGGGTGATTTTGTCCCAGTCCAGTTCATGTTGTGGAGAGTCTTTAGGATTACACTACTGCACTATTTTGACCAAGTTTTCAGGTGATGTGTGATGCAACTCACTGAAGTGAACACTTCAGCCATTAGTGACAGTACAATTGGGATTTGGGGGCTGAAATAGGCTAAAGAATGCAAAATTATGACTCTACATTAAATTCTTAATGAAGATTAAAATTTCTAAGATTGAATTCTTAAACAAGATCAAATCACACTGGTTAGGGAAATATATTAACCTGGGTATAAACATTAGCTGATGCTAGATAACTCCGTAGCCGAAGTGAAAATTGGTTATATTTGATGCCTTCATTTAATGTGAAACCTGCCCCCAAATCACAACTCTCAGCGAGGCTTTCAGGCTTTGGAGATTCTTTCATTGGTAAGGTAGACCCCATCCACCCTCGACAAACGTCACGTGCACGCCACGTGAGGTTTCCTTTTTCAGAGGTGTTGTATAGATTCAGGAATATAATTAGTTCCATTCACTTCTGACTAAATACCCTCGACCAGATTGTAGGTTTGAATCATATATATTGCCTGAAAAAAAGTTGGGGCTTAATGAGGTTGTGGAAGGCAAGAATTAAGCCAAGGATTTGGGCCTTCTCATCCCATCAATGGCATCACTTCCAGCATCATTTGTGAGCACGTCACACTCGTGGCTTAATTCTAGCCCTCCACAACCTTATAAAGCTATAAGAGTTTGTGTAACAATATATACTATCCATGTCTACAATCTGGTCGAGAGAATTTAGCCAGAACTCAATGGAAGTAATTATATTCATGAATCTACGCAATCGTTCTGAAAAAGGAAACCTCACGTGGCGTTCACGTGACGTTCGTCGAGGGTGGATGGGGCCTACCTTACTTGAGGACAAAAGGACTTTTGAAATTTGAACTCTCAGGCACCAATTCAATGCCGTTGAAAGATGCTTCTTTGCTCTTCTTTGCTGAAACAAAGGGGATTAACCTAGGTAGAACAGAAAGATATTCATATTGTATCCACAAACAACTGAAAAGAGGAATCTCAAACAGTGTTCAATGTGCCACTGAGAGTTCTCAATTCGGCTGCCCTTTCTTTCCTGGCTGAAAAAGCAAGATTGCGCACCCGCAGAAAGAGTTCGTGATTCTCGCTCTTTTGGGGTCAGTTTCAGTCCAAATCAATGCATTAACTATTTTCAAGTTTTGCATTAGCTCCTGATTTGTTTACTTCAGGTTAAGGTTGTTACCCAGGTTAATAGATTGCCCTAACCGGTGTGAATCTCATCAGATGTAACTTCATTGTTTCTTGCCTGACTTACATTAATACAGTGACAGAGTGAACAACATGTCTGGTCCTAGTGCTCTAGTGAAGACACCTTGTTCTTTGTATGGAAAATTTAATCTGTGGCATGATAGTGTCTCAAGTTCGACCCTGCCAGGGCGTACTTTTTGATTTCCACAGTGAATAGATTTAATCTCCGCGATAATCAAAATTTCATCTCAGTACCTGTGGTGGTTCTTACAAGATTAATCTGAGTGGCAGTGGATCCCTTATTGGGTAGCTGGCAAGTGTATAGCAAATTATGTAAAAAATTAAATTTCATAATGCACAATTTCGTGGAGAAAATTAATCACATCTAATGATATCGCTGTGGAGATATTGTCTCACAGGTCATTGTATCTTTGTGTATATAGACAGTTTTAAACTCTTTGAAAGTACCACAAGTCCGGGGACATAGTGATGTGTCAATGAATCCCGTAATTAAGAGATTCTCGACGTCTGCACAGAACCATGCAGACCAACACGTACTCTGAGCCTCTGAAGCTTCATTCTCCAGAAACAGCAACTGGAGGCTCTGCAGCATTGGCTGCTGTGTGAGCCGCTGCACATAAACAAGCTCCTGCACGTGGATAGAGCTGACTGCAACTAGGGTCAGCTTGAGAAGAACAGGCAGACACTGTGGATCGTTGGTGACAGGATCCACCGGTGCGGTCCGGTATTCCTGCAGAAGAGTGCCATATGAGAAATCCAACTGCAACGTCTTCAGATTGGTAAACAATGCAAAAAAGGTGGGGGGGCAGGGCTGGCACAAACCCTGGATCATGAGGGTTTCAACCTTTGAAGCAACACTCGGGATGCCGAGTTGCTCAAGGAGAATCGAGGCTGTCTCCTGAGCATGAAGGTCGGCCTCCCAATTGCCCAGTGCAATCATGAGGTTCAAGAATTTGGGTACCTCCAGCATGGAGAGGAGGAGGCAAAATGAAGTGGGTGCTATGTGATGAAGAGATAGTGAGGTGAGGCAGGTGACAAAGTGCTGACTTCGGCGGTATTGCTGTCGCATTGTTTGCTGCCAGATCAATCTAGTCCCAGGATCTCCTGGTAGAAGCCAAGCCGCTCCAACAACAGAGCACTCAAATGCCTGCTTCAATTGAAGCAATGATGGCACAGAATCATGCATGAAAGGTCCGAAGATGACCTCTGTAAGGTGAAGGGAGGAGATGGGCCAGAAAGAGGTGATATTCAACACATGTAGACAGCGGAGAGCTGGGAGATCAAGATGATAGAATATTGTTGGATGGCTGGTCAGGATGGGTGCAATGGAGTGGTCTCCATGGATAATGGTCATCCAGTGCCTTTCAAGAGTAATGTTGATCCAGTCAAGTAGATGGAATGAATGTGATGTGAGGAAGAGGTGGATCCAGTCCGTGCTTGCACTGGGGCCACTGATGCAAAGGGTTCAAATTAAATTTGATTGGGGAGTGAGTATTGACGAAATTTTAGAGAGCATTATGAGTTTCCCGTCAAGTGCATGCTCAAACTTGGTGGGGTCCTGTGCAATGGTGCCAGAGAGGGGCAACCCGTTGGACCGCTTTAACCAACTGGAAGCAACAGGCAGATCGGTAGATTCCCCTGCAGGTCCAAACACAAGATCAGTCCAATGGTAAGGGATGTCTGTGGCGAGTTTGTACCAATATTTGGACACTGAGAGAAGACCAGTCTTTGATCGTCGGGGGAGGTCACACCAGATCTCTGTGTGACGATTTCTGCTGCTGGAGACATGAATGAGGTGCTCTATTCACACCAATCAGCTTCACTGTGTTCCATAGTAGCTGAGCATTGTATGTCCCTGATGGACAGCAGTTGCCATGATGGAAGAGGCCAAGCTGGAGAACAAATGATTGCAATTTAGATCAGTGATCCAATCTCGTGTGGTCAATTCAAAAGCTATGTCTCGCACCATAGACAGAAACACAATATTGCTGGCTGAAGAAACAAGAAGAGAGTTAAAAGTCAACAGAGGTTGAGAAATAGAGAAGTGGTCTAGGCATGCTCAGATCATACAAAATAGTGGACACAGTTCTGGATCAAAATATCATCAGCCGCATTAGGAAATTATGGTTAATTGTTCAGGAAATAGAGGGGTATAAACTTCCTGAGTGGCATTGTGAACTAGGAGTCATTTTTCCTGCAGGGAGCTCATAAAATGGATCATAATGCTCTCCAACATCAAGCTGTTTGGTGGGAGATTCATACAGGCTGGACAGAAAAGCAATGTCAGCCGGACATTAAATCAGTGCGGGCCGGACCTTATCACGATATGATGAGGACATGATATTGATGCAAGCGCCACCAAAATGTGATACAGTGTAGGCACAATTGTAATGCTGCAAGGACAGAATCCCAATGTGTGATGGACAAGCATCTATATGCACCCTGGGTGCAGGTCACAAAGCTCAGATGGTCCAAAATCTTGGCAGAGAAGTCCTATGCCTCTGAAATGCTCTGCTGTGCCTTGGGTGAAACTGTGGTACCTCTGATTAGGCAATTATTGTTGATTTCATGAGAAATGCCGGTGTGCAGAATTCCCGAGGGGCAGTGTGGATCCGGGGTCATTTTTTCTGAAAGGAGCTCACAAAAGGGATCATAATGCTCACCAACTTGGTGCAGGGGTTGAGGAGATCCATAAAGGTTGGACAGAAGAGCAATGTTGGCCGGACATGAAATCCTTGCGGGCCGGACCGTATCACGATATGATGGGGACATAATATTGATGCAAGTGAGACGGAATTCCAATATTGGGCAGACAAAAACTTGACGTCTCTGTCGAAGCCCTTGAAAAATATAGAGTCAGCCAGAACCAGTCTGACAAAAATAAGCCCATGTTCTCCTCTTCATCGGTGTCCATGTCAATTCTGCCAAGCCCCTCCAAGCCAAAGTAGAATATCAAGAACGGATGTGACGGTTTATCTTGGGTGATAATTGAATAGTGCGGTCAGACATGGACGCACAATGCAGCGCACCAGGGTTCATAGGTTCCCCCTTGATTCTGGCAGCCCAGCTGCCTCCATGGTTGCCTCCAGCAAATTTGAGAAATTCAGTCATTATTTTGACATTGTTCGGGCCGGGCCATCTTGAATAACTTGTATGCTGCCTTCCGGGGTGTCATATTCCGTCCAAGAGTAGCTGGTGATTCTGTCGCCCTGGTCACAGACATGGCGCGTTCCTAGTCGTCATTGGGGAAGAGCTAATGAAAATGGACGTGTCTACTCACTCCAATGGACTGGTAGTCGTGTGTTCCAAACCAGAAGAGACCTGTCATGAGAGACTGTGAAATACGAGGCTGGAGGCCAAAGTAGAGATTGGGCTGGTAGGCGCCCCATAACAAAGTGTCATTTACGTCCTTTGCGGCCACTGAAGTCAGTGGCAGCAAAAGCCAAAGGACATGGCAGGGTGATCGTGGCAGTGCCACTGTCGCAGTGTTCTCAAAGATATGTTTTTAGCGAGGTCCTGAGCTATTATATAAAGCCACAACGGTCTCATTACGTGTCAATGCTGTGCACCAGGTGCGTTCATGGCCATATATATTTCTTACACCGTTATTCGGGAATTTTGGAATTGAGTGCTAGTGGGCGCGTGATTACGTGTTTTCAACTTGAACCGGGTTGAACAGTGCCACCAGACCGTCAACAGCAGTGAACAGCTCAGGCTGAGCTCTATTGGCTTGGCCATCGGTGCGGCAACCAGCATCCACAAGAATATCTGAAACCTTCCTCAAGCGCTAGATCTTTACACAGACATCTGACAACTGCATGGCTAATAATTAATAATTCCTCATCCCATATTCGTGTACCCTTTTTTTTTTTACGAAGCTCCCGGTCCGCCTATGAAATTTGACACAATGCTGGGTCGACGTTCACAATGCATCACACCACAAAGCCCTAAATTTCAAGGCAACATAAATTAGTTTGGAAATGGAAAGTACTGTACTATTTCAACCATAAGTTCAGCCTATGCGACATGTGACCACTTAGGTTCACCGTTTGCTCAGTTCAGATGGGGTTGGGAGGTATGACATTTTTGTTCTTGGTTCACCATTTTTTGGGTTCAATTTTTCAAACACTGAGTGATATGACAATTGTCCTGACACCTTTTCTTGGTTCAACATTTTTTGGCTCAGAAACATCCAATGATTCAATGAATTATTCCTGCACCACATCAGGGTCCCAGGTTGAAGAGAAATGAAGAAATGAACTGTGCTTTCTATACTGCTATTTAGTATTGAATATCATCTGCAAAAAAATTGCTGAAATCTATGCAGGAGAGCCAAGAAAAAAAATTGAATTTCAACTGCCCTGCAGGTCACTTGGTTCAACCCCCTGGTGACCTGTGACAGAAATGAAATAAGTGCAGTTCGCTGAGCTGGTGACGTGTGACATGAACTTACGGTTGAAATGGTACGGTATTACACTAACTGACCAAAATGTTTGTCTCAGAGCATTTCTGAGAATAGAACTGGATTTTCGGGTGTTAGATGGACTTTGGCGCATACTTTTCGCATTAAGGAATGTAGCATAGATGCCCAGGAGTAACCATAAATATTTTCAGGATTTGATGGCATCATTATATCTTGATATGGCAACAACCTTGCGGACACATCAGAAACCCCTGATTTTCCAATTTTTTCAACACAAGTTCTAATCTTTTTCACAACAATCTGAACAAGCCAAATTGTAGTCTGAGGTCTGAGGAGTCATTATGTGAGTTAAAACATAGAAAAATACAGGCAATCAGACGCTATGACACCTGCAAAATGGCCAAAAACACACTGTGTTCCCCCCCCTGTAGGCCGACCTCAGTCTACCTTGGTATACCTCTGACTACCTCTGTGTATCCTCCGTCTACCCCTGCCTACCATGGTGTACCTCTGTGTACCTCTGACTACCCTCCGCCTACCCCTGCCCTTCTGTTTACCCCTGTCTACCTCTGGCTACGTAAGGTGGACAGCCTTCGCCTACCTCCAGCTACCTCGGCTAATTCCGGTACACCAACCTAGACCGACCTCGGTGTTAATGCCCTGTCACGTCAGACTAAATTTGACTGGGTCGGTCTACCTTCAGCTACGTCGGTGTACCTCGGCCATGGTCTGTGTACCTCTGTGTACCTTCGTCTACATGGTAGACTGAGGTGGACATACCTAGACTGGGTACGTCTACGCCATGTGGACCAAGGTAGACCAACAGGTTGGTGTACCCTTGTTCTACCTTGGTCCACCACATAGACTGAGCCTCGGTCTTCCCATGGGCAGAACGCAGTGACAGCTTTTTTCACCAAAATAGCACCAAAACAACAAAAATAGCCATTTTGCGAGCTGTGTAGCGTCTGATTGCCTGTATATTTTTGTATTTTTCCACTCACACAATGACCCCTGAGACCTCAGACTACAATTTGGCTTGTACAGATTATTGTGAAAAAGATTAGAACTTGTTGCCGAACCTTTAGGTTTGACTCCTTACACCAATGTTGCTCTTCATTCCTTTTATGGCTGTGTCTGATTAGCCAATGAGGGTGTTGGGGCTGTGTACGCCACATTCGAGCTTGGATGCATGTTGAGCTTCACGCCCAATATGGTAGTATTATCTATATATGGTATTGCTGTGCCTTTTGGATGTGTATGTTATGTTATCGCGAGGTCGCCTTCTTGTTGATCCGACACATACAGTATCTCTGTCTGGCGAATGCTTTGGATTTCGTGCGACCGCCTTCTTGTTAGTTGGCGTTCGGCCTCGAAGGCGTGGGCGCCGCGCAATTTTGAGACCACCGCTCCCGGATGAGTGTGGGCGTCCTGCGCCTACCGCGGAGTCGGCTCATGCCGCTGGGGCCGGCGTGGATGAGCGTCACGGCAATGTCCTCGCGTGCAGATGGCCTGTTGTACGCGGTCGGGACATCGACAGGCCACACACTCCTCTACGACATCCGCGCCGCACAGCCGTTTGCGCTGAAAAACCAAGGGTACTGTAGCATTTCATTCAATTCGAACGGGCTGTGACCCGTGACCCGAAAATTCGAACTTGAGTATTCGTATATTGGCCCGGCGGACCGTGACACAAAAAAAAAGTTCGTATTTTCGCTAAAAATGCACCGGGACCTCTCAAAATGTCTTAAAAACAACTGTAGAATAAATGTACAACTTGCCTACAACACTATAATATACACTAAGATAAGGCTGAAAGCGGTAATGACATCAATGATTTTACATCAGTGGTTTTGCGCTCTAATTCGCTGCCCCTGCCGCAATGAGTGGCCTTCCCGATGGCCTCAAGATCCCGGACGGGCCGGAGAAGCTTTCGTTACCGGTACACGGATTTCTGGAGACACGCTAATGACAATGATCAGGATTTGGATGTACCGGGAATTAAATAGTGTTACTTACCTATGTCCAGTAGTATCTTCTGCTGCTGCTCAACTAGTTGTCATACATGACGAGGAAATCGGGGGGCGGGGATGATAGTGTTGTATTAGTGCTGAATTCCGACTTCCCAGATTCTCGGCCCAATGGGGAGCCCAACGGAGAACCGATCCAAGTTGGGCAAGGCAAAGAAAGAGGACACGTAGTTTGAGCCGTAAACAGCTCAAACCGGTGGGGGGCAAGCGTTGCGTCAAACGGAAGCAACTGATCACGTCAAAAGTAGCATCCGTAAGAGCGCCACGGCGTTTTGTACGGAACATGCTGTGCGCGCGCGAAATTTTGGATTTTTGCGTCCTTTCTGGCTGATTTTTGACCGGGTTTTGGATATTCGTACATGCGCTCGGTGACCCGTGACAGCTACGATTTTTTTCGTATATTCTGAACGCCGTGACGCGTGACATACGAATTGAATGAAATGCTACAGTATGGACTGCCCGTCAAGAACATCGCTTGGATTGAGGGCGGGAGCCGGATGGCGGGCGACGGCATGGTGCTCAGTGCTGACAGGAAGGTCATCAAGATTTGGGATCGGAATTCCGTGCATCGCGTCATTTGCTGCATTCTTACTCCGATATCAGTCAGCCAGCAACAAACTTCGCCGCGATTAAGCCCGCCGCAGATCTGAGCCACATCCACCATGCTCCGGCGAGCGGCCTGCTCATGACCGCTAACAAGGGGATCCAGATGGCGACGTACTACATCCTGCAACTAGGGCCCGCACCCCGCTGGGCGAGCTTCCTTGAGAACATCACAGAGGAGATGGAAGACCAGACCATGCGCTCGGTGTACGAGGACTACAAGTTTGTCGAGCGCAGCGAGCTCAAAACGTTCATGTTCCTCCCGCATTTATGTCCGCTGTCTGACCTCATTTTTATAAATGCAGGCTCGGGCTCGACCACCTCATGGGCACGCCGACGCTCAAGCCGTACATGTACGGCTACTTTCTGTCCCTCAAGCTCTATGACGCCGCGCGCGTCATCACGAACCCATTCGCGTATGCGGAACACCGCGAGAAGATCGTGCGCGAGCGGATGGAAAAGATGGCAGAGACGCGCATCCGCGCGAAGAAGGACGGCACGGCGGCAGCCGTCAAGGTCAACAAGGTGCTTGCGGAGAAGATCCTGCACGACGAGGAGTGCGAGCAGAAGTACCTCAAGCAGAAGAGGAAGCGCGTTGCGGCCGCCAAGGCGAACGGGGGAGAGGGCGAGGCGGGCGATGCGGAAGGGGAAGGGGAAGATGCAGAGATGCCCGACGCGGCGCCGCGGCCAGTCTGCTCACGGACCCGCGTTTCGCACGCATGTTCGAGGACCCGACATTTGCGGTGGACGAGACCTCGCGCAAGTACGTGCTGATGACCCCCTACGCCGCCGCGCACCGCAGGAACGGCGGGGATTTACAGCGGAAGACCGCGGTGGAGGAGGAAGAGGAGGAGGAAGACAAGTTCTCGTCCAACGGTCTCGAAGAGGGAAGCGGCAGCGACAGCCGGAGCAGGATCGCAAGGGGCGAACTCAGCGGAGAAAAGCCGTGTGGAGTGGCAGTAAAAATGTGTTCAGGAGGATATGAGAGCCCGCATTGTTTTCTTGGGCGACCGCGGCACCACGAAGGCGACCGCCATCAATGCTGTGGCGGACGATAGAAGCAATTTTGTTACAAATCCAAGCAAGGAATACACTACTTGGGAACTACATTATGCCAATGCTGCGTCGTATCGGAGAGTCGTCAAATCTACCAGGAATGAAGGTGAATTTTTTGGTGAATTTATTGTGTCCCCCCAGTCTCATTCAGCTGCAGTTTCGTGTCGCATTCGTCACGGCACCCAGGACACCCCCCTAATCTCAAAGAATTTCTTCCACGACTTGGGGGCGCTCTTGCCAGCAGTGCGCAACGATCCGTCCAAACTAGGCCTGGGCCAGACATCCTGCGGTGGCGACAGTGGAATGGCAGCCCTCGAGGGTTTCGTTGCCGCTCTTGAAGTATTGCTGCTCACCGTGTAACCTCTTTCCAAAATTCTGACCGCTATCTAGCTGTTCAACATTTTGAGGCAGAGCGCGCAGGCACGGTCTTCAGTGTTTCCTCCCATTTATCATATATTTAGGAATTATTTGCCCCCCTTCGTCGTCCTGCTCGGCTCCCCCATATGTTCTTAAGAATCGCTCGGCGCGTGCATTTTGAAGTGCGGATTGTTTACCTCCAGGTGTGTCCGACTTCATGAGAACTTGTCGTTGATTGATTGTGCTTACTTGTCTCTTCAGTCACGGTCTTCGTTCTGGCGCAGTATCTGAGATTTAATGGGATAGTTCGACCTACTACCTTGCAATACGATGTATCTCCGGCCTGAGCTCGTCAAATATCATATTTATTCTTGCCTCTTGATACATACACTCGAGATTTATATAAGCTGGATTTAAATAACATTCAAGGTATGCACAAATAACCGGGTGGTCTTTCAGTCGAGGAACCTGCTGTCCATAGTTTGCGACCGGCGGTACTACAGCACAACCTCATTATTCTCATCACCGTCTTATATCAATTCATAGGCCTCATCCCAAACACCGATCGTAAATCCTCTGTGAGTATAGTCCACTTCTCTCGTCCTCTCTACTGATGATTGGAACGCAGTGATGCCGCGTTCGGGGCCGCATCGGGTCCGGTTGCGCGTCTCGAAGGTGTCTTGGGTATGTTTCTTAGCGCACCTGACTCCACAGCCCAGAAAGGTGGATTATGGTATCAAATAGGCGGGGCGGGGCGGGGCGGGACCGGTCGGCGCGGACCATGTAGTTGCTCAAAGTGGCTTGATGTGGGTCGATGTACAATTTATCTGTTGCAACAAATCGTCGAGCCATATTGAACTAAAGGACAATTTGAGAGCCAGAAGAGACCGGTTCAATTGACTTGATCTGGCTTACCGGACTTTTCACCGGGGTTTAAATTTTAAATTGGGTAAAGCTTTATCAGGTGAGTAATATTTAGGACTGCAGTGGCTGGCCCGTGTATCATTGGAAAAAGAGGTTCGGCACCTGCCGCTTGCGGCCTTACCCCCCTCATGTTGAAAAAATAGGAAAATCAGGGGTTTCCGATGTGTCCGCAAAGCTGATGCCATATCAAGATAGAATGATGCCATCAAATCCTGCAAATATTTATGGTTACTCCTGGGTATCTATGCTATATTCCTTACTGCGAAAGGTATGTGCTAAAGTCTATCTAACGCCCGGAAATCCGGTTCTATTCTCAGAAATACTCTGAGACAAACATTTTGTTCAGTTAGTGCAGGTTACGTATCAGACCGGTCTGAAACGTGCTCCGCCTTGGTAGTGCGCGGCATGATAGTAACGATCGCTGGAGACGCGTCGCGTTGCCAAAAGGAGCGAGATAGCCGGCACATTACCAGGATCATTCAAGGATCAAAATCTTTATTTATTTCGAACAAATTCGGGACGAGACGGGTGGGCGAGCTGAGAATTGAGCATCCCTTTTCTGATACATTGAAATACTTCAGGGTTACCATATATGGCAAGCCCGATGCATTTCAAGCCCAATAGAAACGCAAAATATCACCGGATCTGAAACTTGACCGGATACTTCACATATTGAAACTAACACCGGGGGCAAACAACAATAGGGGAAGTCAAAGCTGAGAATCGACGTCGATTCTAACGTAGATTCAGCTGTCGATTCTGGCATCGATTTTTGATCAAGAATCGACGCCAGAATCGACGTTTTTGAGAATCGATGCAGAATCGATGTTTCGACTCTGGAGTCGAAACTCGACCAGAATCGATTCCAGAATCGGTCCTGGAATCGTCGCTTCGCATAACTGTGACTTATACACCTTGTGATAAGTTCATCTCAGCGTCCTAAGATGTCAGTCCGGCCCGTGCAAACCCCTGCTTTGCTCAATTTTTGCGATGTAAAGGGCCTTCAACACACGGGCAGTGCGGTGGTCTAAGAAGGTCTTCAGTACTTCGCGTGTGCGGATCTGACAGGCCGAACGGCGAGGCATTGTGAAGTTCAGAGTGGTGCAAGTAGTTCAGTAAAATTGTAAACACGAGACTATTTTTGATGTGACCAAAAATAAATAGGGCAGAAGTCTAGCTAGAGACTTATTTGTGCAGATGTGCAGAGAGAACCTCTCTGCACAAATAAGAATCCATGTTAAAGTTGAGAGCAGAATCGGGGTCGGTCAAAGTTGAGATCGATTCTCGCACGATTCTGTTCCGCGAATCGGACCAGAATCGAGGGTTGAATCGACGTCAGAATCGAGGTAGATTCTCAGCTTTGACTTCCCCTAATGCACTCAGTTTCCGAGTGCATTATAGTACAAGCACTCGGCCCATAGTGGATCAGTCGCTGCGACAAAGGTTTGAAAGACCTTTGTGGCATCTTTGTTTTTTCTTTGACTCACCCCCAAAAACAAAGATGTGACAAAGGTCTTTCAAACCTTTGTTGCATTGACTGACGCACTACGGGCCGAGTGCGTGTAACGCACTCGACTTCCTGCGTCGTCTTTTGCCCCCGGTGTAATTTAGGCCTGGCCTAAATTTGGCAATCCACGGTGTTCTCGCGCCGGTTCTTTCCACAATTCTATATTGAGCGGGACCGTGTAATCTACCTACCTATATCGTCAGTCGTGTGCCTGCAGAAGCTATCATCATGTGGCTGGGAACTGGCTGCGGAGCAAGCCCGAACCGGGGTTCCCCCACATGCATATCCCTCACGCAGAAATCCCGCACGACTTTGGAATACATCATGTGGCTGTGAACTGGCTGCGGAGCAAGCCCGAACCCGGGTTCCCCCACATGCATACCCCTCACGCAGAAATCCCGCACGACTTTGGAATACATTCAACAGCTTTCTGGTTGACATCTGGTCTTACAGAGACAGTGACAATCATTGTCACGAAATTGTTCGAGGCTGTACACGGTCGCCACACCATATATAAAACTGGTTTACTTGTGATCACTCCTCCAATAATACCCTCTGTTTTCACTTCTTACCATATGTCTGTCGGAAACTCCACTGTCGTTGGCGACGCTCCTGCCGCGTTACGCAAAGAACAAAACCTCACTTTCAACCCCGACAAGGCAGCACAGGCCGCTCCTCAAATACTCGACATCGGCAACCATTTCAGCTTCACCACGGACGATTACCTTAAGGCCCAAAGGCCGTTCTATGTACCGATTGGGAAGGGGGGGTTAACTGCCGCGCTTGAAACACTGGACCAGCAACTTCTGCAGGTGAGGCAGGTCTGTGGCCACCCGTTTCCTACGCTAAACGGCATGTTAGCATGGACGGAACAAGATTCTTTCTAAGAAGACGCCTGTTGCATGGGCTGGACGAGAAATCACCCCCGGCCAGCTTGGGTTGATCAATCACGGAGGTTCACCTAAACTCGTCACGCGTCCTGGTCGCTACCCGTAAACTTTTTATATTCTCGCAAGTTCCCCATTAATCAAAATGTAGACCTTTTCCGTTCCGTAATTGGTGGGCGCGCACCTGGGAAGGCACCCACGGAAGTAGGGCAATTTACCGCTCATTTGAACCAAACTGATAAATAAGTCATTGAATTCCAGGGCCTGACTGTCGTCCAGGTCTCTCAGAATCAGGCAGCGGTTATTTCAGATCCACAAAACCAGATTTTCGTCGTCAAAAATTCTGGTTTTGTTGCCTTTGCCGTTGAGGGGTTATTTTTATTGTTATTTTACTTTTTGTTTTTATGACTTTTGTGCAGGTCGTATGATGTTTTGTCCATCGTCGACCAAACTCATCTACCGGGTGTTGTGGTCGATAAAACCACTGGTGTCACTCTGGGTTCGACCCACGAGGTGAAGATGAAGAGCAAGGTCGGTCACGGTAAGGAGAAGGAATATGTTGTGGCTCTTTTATTTGTTTCTTCCTTTCAAAAAAGGAAATCTTTGGCTTATGTTTCGCAGCCTGAATATCCCCGCAAACAATTGTGCGATTCTGCAGCGTGGAGACGATCTTGAACTCCTTGGAGCGGGGCAGTCTGTGATAACCAACCCTTCGGTAAATCCTTCATCCAAGTGTGTCCACACGTCCTATTTTCGGAAATAGGTAACCTTACGGGGGTTGTATACTCTTGGTGAAAACCAATTGGAATTGCCGGCAAAGGACATGTAAGTTGTTCAATGTCGGGTTTAGCACTTGAACTGAAACAAACCTCGAAGCTTTACTCGAGATCAAGTTCCCGTTTCTCTAACGCTCTACTTGAAATGGCAGCTCATGGAGCCACTGAAACTCACCACCCGTACGTCCGACTAATAACGCTTACGGCTTTTCCTGAATTTGTTCGAAAGATGGATATAGCACACCGTGAGAGCAATCCAATTTGGTAGCGGTCCCAGCTCATCTTTGTAGGTATGATGCTCTGCGAGATAAGACGCAGTCCATCCTGACGCAGATCATGTCCCACTTGGTAAGGGAATATCGACGTCAGAACCTTTGAAATCCTAAGCTGACTATTTTTCAGGACTACTCTTCCATGGTATGTCGACAGAATTCCGTGAACCGCAGAAGTTCTTCAAATAATCATGTCCACAGGTGAAGCAGCGGACACTTGGACCAAATAATCTCGACGACGGAACTGATGCCTCTTCTCAATTCTTGGTATGAACTGCTTATTGTTATTATTTTCTCTTCTCATTTTCCCCCAGGACTCGCTGAGAACGCAAGCTATGGACGAGTAAGTTTGTGGATGTCTGAATGCTTTCCACAACTGACAGATTTTCACAGAATGTACGAAGCTGCGCTCGAGTACGGTATCGTCCTCAAAGATCTGGCCGTTATCGACCGGCAGTTCAAGGGTGATATCCCCACGACCAAGGACAAGGTAACAATGTTGTTTCGAGATTCAAGCGCTGCCGTAGTAACCGTCCATTAGCTGATAACGCGGGCACTCCACGCACAAGTTGAAGCCGCCAACGTCGATCGGGAGAACCAGAACCGCGTCAAGCAGGAGGAGGGTGCTCTGGCAGTGGCGCGCATTTAAGCCAAATCCCAAAATGCGATCGCCGACGCGGAAGCCTATAGCTTTGTAGCAGAGGCCAAGGCGCAGGCAGAGAGGACCAAGATTGAAGCCGAAGCTCACGCAGAGGCCACCAGATTGGCTGCACAGGCCGACGCCGAAGCCATCCGCATCAAAGCCGACGCGGATGCGAAAGTTGTGGACCAGTTTTCTCGGGAAATGGAGCTCAGACGTATGGAAGTGACACGGGTCGAGGCGTACGGGTCGAAGACAGTGTTTGTGCCGGCAGAAGGCCCAGGGGCACAAATGGGAAACGCGATGGCGATGGGGATGGCTGCGGGGATGGGTGCGGACGCAAGAAAGTAGCAGGGCTCCTGTAGCTGCATGTGTAATTGACTCGAATAATACTGAATTTGACTCGAAGACATTGACTCGAATAACCAAAAGAGGGCACCGAAGTTGCGATGCCTGCTTGTTGCCGCGTGACACGTGTTTGCTTTTGAATACACAAGGCCACAACCGCGCAGGCGTCTCTCTCTCTGTCTCCGACCACAACCACCACTTCAATCCACACCCCGTACTCCTCCCCCCCTCCCCTCAGTTCCCCCCACAATGAGGTCAAAGTTCAAGGATGGGCACCCGTTCGGTTGGTGCTCTCGTTTCCGCAGCACACCCACCTTTACCAAGCTCCTTTCCCGCATTGGAGAAACGCAAGGCAGAAGCAGAACGGATCCGGCAGAAGTACCCAGACAGAATCCCCGTCGGTTGCCCCGCCACTCCAGTCAGGCACGCCACTCACTCTTCCGTAGGTCATATGCGAGAAGGCAGATCGTACGGACATTCCGACGATCGACAAGAAGAAGTACCTGGTCCCGTCGGTGCGCTCTCCCGTTAATGGGCGTATATCCTCCGGTCTTATCGCTATCTAGGATTTGACCGTGCAGTTTGTATACGTCATCCACAAACGAATCAAGCTCGCACCCGAGAAGGTAATCTTCATCTTCGTTGACGAGGTCCTGCCGCCGACCGCAGCACCGATGAGCGCGATCTACGAGGAGCACAGGTGCGTTCCCCGCCCTATCCGCGCTTCATGAATTAACTAGTGCTGGCAAGGTTCGGTTCGGTTCAGGTTCAGGGAGGTCTTTCCCGAACGCCGAACCTGAACCTGCGTTCGGTTCAGGTTCGACGTTCGAACGCGTTCGAACTTTTTGAACCTCACAGCATTTCCCACGCCCAAACTACCTCTGCACAGTCTCCCGAAAAATTTGGAAAGGGTATGTTCCCGTCTTATTTTTACACCGGAGCATGCTAAGCCATCTTGAACCACACCTAGAAATATATCTGAGCAAACTCGGGCTGAACAAAGTTGGATCAGATCACGTGAGTGTTCATCCTTTCGCAACCTACCGGGTGAAAGCATCAAGAAACCCCCTTAGAATTGGTTGTGAGTGAGTGGTGAGGATAATGGAAAATAGGGGTGGCGATACCTTTGGTAAATCCCCCAAAAATATGACTCAATTGTCTTCAAACAGGCTATTTTCGGCCGTTTCCGGTTCGGCGTTCGAACGCGTTCGGGAAAAATCTCTGGAGCCCGAACCTTGAACCTGAACCCCCGTTCGGTTCAGGTTCGGTTCAGGTTCGGACCGATTTTCGAACCGGACCCCAGCACTAGAATTAACGATTCCATTTCATATTCAGGGATGACGGCAACTTCCTGTATGTGAGCTACTCCGGCCAGCCAAGTTGAACACACCCGTGAGGATACTTCGCTTCCTTCCACATTCGTATTGCTGTGCATATGCGTGGTGATTCCCCGACGTAAGTTGCACGCATTGTTGACACATTCGGCAATTAAACATGTTTTCCAATCCTCTGTTGGCCAGGTCGAGGTTGCGCATCTTCGACGCTCTACTGGCGGCTGGACGGAACTGGAAATATGTTTGAGTGAAGGTCAATTAATATCATCTATGTCCATTCCTTTATCAAGTCCCACCTCTCAAAAGCAAACTTGCCAGGCGAAGTGCAGGAGTTTGATGACTGCCACTAGTATGGTAACGTTACTCGAATTCAAAAGTCCACCCCTTACGGCCGTCCCGTCGCAGATTTAAATTTCCCAAAACGATTTGCCAAATCAACGGCCGTGCCCGTCGTACATACTTAGAGCCGAATCACCGGCCGCCGGTGCCGTGACGGCAGCGGGCGGCAGTATTTCGATTCTGAGCGTGTCACAATTTTTCACCTCCAAACTGTCGTCGCGCTGCCACTGTCACTAACGGTGAGGCTAGTAGCTTACTGAGCTAAAGGCCCAAGCGGCTAAGTATATTTTGGGGTCCATGCACAGCCGCATCACGAGAACACGTGATCCAATCCCTTCTGCTGGCAACCACCACGGCAAGCGAGTAATGTTGCTCTAAGCTCAAAACCACTCCTCTGACGCGTCTACCGAATGCCTCGTTCCAATTCTTATGGGTATGAACCCCTCAACCTCAGCGAAGGCGATGATTGGGTCCGTTGCTATTGCTGTAATGCCTGCCACAACGACTGGACGAGCTTCTTTGCAGGGAACTGACGGGGAAGAGTACGAGATGAACGGCGGAAGGCCATCAAAACTGCACGAAGTCGACGGAATACATGACGGTTTGGTTTGTCCGACCGAGGAGGAGCTTGCAACATTAAGGCGCGTCGGAGATGCGATTCCATGGAATGCCTACTGTGCGTTTTCCATGTCTTCCCACCAATTTACTCAGCAGCATACAATTTGACAGTGATTGCGATCGTGGAGCTGGCTGAGCGATTTTCGGTACAAGCCATTTTCGGTACCATGGCCCGCTGCTTATTTCCTCCAGTACTATGGCGCTGGCGTTGTTTTCGTAAGAAAAAGAATTTCCCTCAGAGAACAACGGTGTAATTTATGCCTACAGACCAATTTTATTCAATATCCGCTTCCTGTCGGTTCACATACTGGTGCTGGCCTTTTTGATGGACAGTCTGGCGCCCTTGGCAAAGGCAAGGAAGAATCCCACTCCCTTATTTTATTATCTCAAACAACATTCAGGCCAGCATGCATCCACCGGCATCACGATATCCTATCAACTCTGGTGTGCAGCCAGAATGTTCCACTCACAGAGGTTAATATTCACCCTGCAGGGCAAACCTTACTCCTTTCGCCGGCGCATATATCGCAGACGTGCATCTTGGTCGCTTCGATACTATCTCCGTCGGCGTTGCAATTTCCTTGCTTGGGCATATTATACTCATCGTATCAGCTGTTCCTGGGGTTATCGAGCATCCCGACACGGCCTTGGTCATTTTTCTGGTGGCCCTCATGACTGTGGGACTCGGTCCGCTTTAAATTATCTTCCAAAAGCGAATCTCGGCTGATGCCAATCAGGGACTGGTCTATTCAAAGCGAATATCTCGCCGCTCGTTGCAGAGCAGTACAGGCGCACCAAGCCCTTTGTTATCACAATAGCCAGCGGCGAACAGGTCATTGTCGATCCTGCTCTGACCGTCTCTCGCATCTATATGTACTTCTACCTCATGATCAACGTTGGCTCGCTTCTTGGGCAGGTTCTTATGACCTACTGCGAAAAGGCGCGTCAACTCACCCTTGTGTCCCTAACGGAATACTTCATACCAGCAATGACAGTACGTTGGCTTCTGGTTGGCAAGTATAAACTACGATTTTGTTAGTAAACTTATGCACAATCTAACTAAATTACAGGCGTTCACGGCTCCAACAGTCGCTTTCTTATTTTGCCCCATCATCCTATTCATGGGCCGGAAGCGCTACGTTCGTTCCCCGCCAACAGGCTCAGTCTTGGCCACCTTTGTACGCCTACTCCGGTTTGCATCCAAGGGTCGTTGGAATCCCAACCCCGTGCGCACTTGGCGCAATCTCACTGCGCCCGACTTTTGGGATGCGGCAAAGCCGAGCCGCATTTTGCCCGCTGCCCGGCCGTCCTGGATGACGTTCGATGACGAGTGGGTGGACGAGGTGCGCCGTGGATTGAGTGCTTGTGCTGTATTTGCTTGGTTCCCTATATACTGTGCGCCTCAATTCGAAGACTTGCCCTAGTGTGCACTAACATAGGGGAACGAACAGGGCTCACTGCCAGCCAGCTGAACAATAACCTTATCTCGCAGGCAGCCACGCTCACAACAAATGGCATGCCGAATGACCTGTTGTCGAATCTGGACCCTTTGGTGCTCGTCCTGTGCATTCCTTTGTGTGATTTTTTCGTATGTATCTACATTCCGCAATCTCCTTTTTGTTTTGTAGAATGACCTGGTCACTTACACAATTCGCAGCTATACCCCGCCCTCCAGCGACGCCAGATCCGGTACACGCCCCTTAAGCGCATCACCACAGGCTTCCTCGTGGGCAAGATGCTCCTCTAAATACCCTTTGCTCCTTGTACTCACCGCAGTATCCGTGCAGCCTCCGCCGCCATGGTTTGGGCTGCTCTTCTGCAGTATCAAATCTACCAGGTGCGAGTGATTCGCGTGTTTGCTTTCTTGTACGCAGACAGTCATTCCTAGACTAGTCCGTGCGGTTATGCTGCAGCGACATGCATCGACACGGCCGGAAACCTACGCGTCTCTCCACTTAATGTTTGGCGTCAAGCTCCTGCGTACGTTTAGCGCCTCCTTTGTGCTTGAAACTCACCAAAGCTTGTGAATAGATACATCTTAATCGCGCTCTCCGAGATTTTCGCGTCAGTTCGTAATGCTTCTGTTGGTGCCTCATGCTGACGGGTCCGCAGATCCATCACCGGGTTTGAGTATGCGTTCTCGAAGGCACCTGCCAATATGCGTTCCCTTGTGATGGCGCTGTTCATGGGGACAGTGGCTATGAGCGCGGTCCTGGGTGAAGGGTTCCTATGTGGGTTCAATTTCCTATTTGGAGTATTCTCTACCGCAACTTCTCTCAAGCTAACAGTCACACAGGGCTCGCTGCAGACCCGCTCCTTGTGTGGAATTACGCCGTGATGGGCGTCCTGGCCGGCGGTGGTGGATGCGCGTTCTGGTTTGCCATACGCCGACTTGACGCCCGAGAGGACGACATGAACGGATTAAAGGCTGGGCGATTGGTTGAGGATCCTGACGATCTCGGAGATCTAGATGAAATGGAGGAGTCATGAGGAAAATCACGGCCTGGCCATATTTATTATGTAGAATCCGCTCAGTAGACGTGCATAGAAGGATCGTTTGGGATGCTCATCGACATCGATGAGTTCACTACCTGTTCTGAGGTTGTTTTCTTCTCGTCCATGACCACTCTACTTCTTACCGATGCAATGCTGGGAGTTGCATCAGCCCAATGTGGAAGAGTTCAGCTGGACGTGGAATTCCGAGAAACCAGCAACTCAAAATCCATATAATCTTGGGATTCTTTAAAGACAATATGCCTGTTCTTGGACGGGAAATGCAGAGCAGACGCAAATGAAAAAGAATGGAAATGATTCCCGCGACTACAACATACTTATGCACATATATACCAAATTCACCATCACTTAACTCGACTTCATGTGCTTCCACGCCACGACATGTTCGCCAAACTGCCATTCCTTCACTGCTGCTCCGGCTGAAGCGCGTCGTACTCGGGGCAGAGGTCTGACCATTCAGGCAGGACGATCTGCGACTGGTTCCCTTTGATGTTCGCAGCGGGCGACTCGCCTGCGTGTGATATTGTGGTCAGGGAATTGATCTGCAGGAAAGCACGAAGGGATTTACCGAACACCACTGCCAGACCGGCCTCCAAATGCCAATCGATGTGGCTGCAAGAGAACTTCAGACGGAAAAAAGGGGGGGAAGGTATAACGCACCAATGCAAGAACCAAGCTCCAGGGTTGCCACTGAAGAACCGGAAGGTCGTGTTTCCGCCGTTGACTGTTCGTGTGTCGTCAGCTCAATTCGAGGTCGGCGTCAATATGTATACGCACTCGGTTGAACGTCACGTCGAGGTGGGTTGACGAAGTTCGGGGTAACCGCGTTAGGCTCGAGAACGACGTCAAAGTTGTGTCCGTGAACTATGCCAGCAATCAGGACGGCTCAACATGGGACATCACTTGAACGCACGATGGAAGGGGTGAGCTGCAGGTGTGTTTAATATTAAATCTAGTGTTTGACTGAGTGACGCACCTCCTGCTCCCGGAATGCTTATCTCAATGATCGAGTTGGAGGGCAAGATGATCCTGAACACAAGTCAGAAAGGTTAATACAAACATGTCGGAAGTGGCCTGCATACACTTGTTCTGAAGGCAAGAGATCCGTGGGCTATGTGTCGCGTCAGTCTTTCACCCAAATTTGACATATAGTGTGCCGTTCGTCACCTTGGCCGCACCGCTAAGCAGTTGCAGGAGGACAGGGACGGACGGGGACAGATACGACTGAACGAGATCATCAATAAATACATCGCACTGTAGTTGCGAGACCCACAATTCCGTTGATGTCGAAGAAGGGCGGGTTAGGCTGAGCGATGTTCAGCGTCATCGCAAAGTCCGGCGGCCCCGACCCAAGAGCTCCGGGGCTAATGAGCAAGCATTAAAGGCTCTGTCAGGATAGTGGATGTAGTTGGCTCACTTTTGAGATGCAATGGGCTATCACAGAGTAGATTAAGTTCATTTTCAATCGTGTTTTCTGAAAGACATACATGCATGAGACCGTCATCCATCGCCAGGCCAGGAACGTTGACGGTGGTGGGCTCAACTTCAGGCGCACCCTCATATCTAATAGGCCTGAGATGGGGTACCGCAGGATCGTGACGGGCCGCTTACCTCAAAATCGCGAGAGTCAAGTTGGGGTTCACTGGAGTCGACATCAGAAGAAAAGCTTTCAGGCTGATAAGCATAGAACGCACAGTTGGGATTATTGGCCTGTGGACTCAGGTCAGTACAGCTCGTAGAGAATATAACTGAAGATACTCACGGAGGTTCCTCCGGTCGGCCTGTGCAATGAGGTCAGTACAAGTACGAAATAGCAACTGCTAATATTCACGGAGCACGGATCTACATTGGGATGAGATTATGTTACTGCGGCGAGAGAGGGCGGAAACTTACCCAGTAGTTGTCCACCGTTTGGTTGGCGTGCAGGATGAGTGAAATGCGCTGCGCTAGAGAGACAGTCAAATATTGAACTCATCCACGAAGCAAGAAATTTACCCGCGTAAACGTCGGCATTCTGGAATGCAACAGGATCGTGCTCGACACCGTCGAGTTCCATGACATCTGAAACGTACATTAACCGAAGAAGGAATTAGTCTCATCATAGGACGAACCAAAAGTGTGATTGTCGAACGAGATGGTCATGAAGGGGCGGCAGGAAATCCCGAAAACGCGGAACCTGTTTCATTGAGTATCCTGACGGAGAAAAGTTTGTGATTAATTCGGACCTGTAGCGCAAACCCTGCTTGACGGTGATCACCGCGTAGTCAACTGGTAATTGTAAGCGGGGCATGTTTTGAATTAGATGCTGCCCGTACCGAGCGGTCCGCCCACATAACGTCTAAATTTGATATTCAGTGGAGAGTCTAAATTGAGAGGTCCGGTACTGACCCTTTCCCGTTGATGAGGCCTGAGAAACCGTGTTAATGCGAGTCCAAAGCAGAAATGTGGGTAAATACCAGAGTCTTGGGTGCTGCGACATAGTTTCAATGGGAGAAATATACTGTAGATAACGAGGACACTCACGGAACGATACCGGTCTTGAAGAAGGTATCTTGACCGGCGGGGGCGAGAACGTGATACCACTCCCCTGACGTCCAACGTCAATAGCCCGCTCGTTCAGGCTGTAAAATGGTTGCGTACCGAGAGTGATAATTGTGCTCTCTGATTTGTTTTCACCGGCGTCAGCATGCGTTCCAGAACAGAGTATCGGCACTTGCCGTCGTCCACGTCGCTAAAAATATGCTCATTAGGTGCAAAGGTAACTGAATGAGAGAGGCTTACTAGAGGTGCTTCAGTGGGTCATCGGGATCTTAAGGCGTGTTAAGGAACCGTCGACTATCTGGCGAAGTGTAACTGACCATAGACAACAAATGCGCCTGCGCATTTGGGTGATGAGCGAAAAGGGAGCGCAAAGTGGTGCACACTGACCTCGCAATCCATCGCAATATTGCGTGGACAGGTGGGAGTGGTACCAGTAGCTGAAATTCCAGTAAATATGCATTTCTGTGCGCGGAAGAAGGAAGACACCCACTTTCCAGTTTGACCGGCGGTATCGAAGACGTAATCGAACTCGGCACCAGGAGCAATAGGGCACTTGATTCGAGGAGATCAATAATGATGGAAAATCTAATTCCGATGGTCGTCGTACCTGGTTGACAAAACTGGCAATGGTGAAGTGATTAAGCACTAGTATTTCAGGCCTGAAGAAAGGCTCACGAAGGGCCGTCCATTCCGGACGTGCGTGCCTGGAAGAAGCCGTGCCAGTGCTGGAAAGAAAAGTCAGAATTTCTCCAGGGGGGTTGAATAAACATGATACAATGGAGGTGCTCCGACGCATGAGGGGATCCGTCAGCTTGTTGTGCGTGTGGATGACAACGGAGTCGCCCTTGTTCACGGCGAAGGTCGGACCAGGGAATGTCCCGTTTGGAACAACGGTGCTAGGACGTTGTGAGCAAGAGCTTAGCTCGGGCTTCAGAACCACCCCTACTCGCGAACGAAGCCATCGGGGGCGAGCGGGACGTTGACGATGTCCAAGTTGAATACTACTTGAGCGGCTGCACAGTGATTTTAAGCACGGAATTTGAACTTGATGAGAGAGATACCGACCTAAAGCGACGGAGGGTAGCAGCGAAAGCGCCGCGAGCCGAAGGGAGGAGGCAACCATTGTAGTGCACTACAGAATAAGAGCCCTGGCAATCGGGACCGGCCAAGTGCCCTTTATACGCGAGGGAATGGGAGAGAAAAATGAGGCATTTGTGTTTGCATCTCCGGCGCATCCACGACAAGACCAATCCGGACAGCGGGTTTTGCGCGTTTCCAGAGTCATCTGCTCGTGGCGGCATTCTCTTGTGAGGGATAAGTAATTATGGAGCCGATGAGAATGTTGAAAATAAGCGTGGGTTCCGCGTTCACGCCTTGTTCACGACCAATGGGAGAGTTTGAATGGCTTGGACATGATTGACCAGGACAAGGGTGACAATACGTAATTTGTGTGATGTGTGTGCCGTCGCTCATCAGTCAACGGGAGTCCCGAGGTTGATCATTATTCAACTTGGCATGTCCGATAGGTCTTCGCCGCAGAAGCTTCACCTTCCCACATGACGTCGTTTCTACCCGTTCCACGCGATTCAACAATTGAATTGATCACTAACAGAGTGGTTTCGGGT
The DNA here is from genome assembly GCA_014925785.1 of Mycena galopus ATCC 62051. Lineage (NCBI taxonomy): Eukaryota > Fungi > Basidiomycota > Agaricomycetes > Agaricales > Mycenaceae > Mycena > Mycena galopus. The sequence goes on from WIQG01000047.1 coordinate 830,559, forward strand.
CCGGGCGGAGATACCAAGATACGCCTACCGAGAGTGGCCTTGCACGAGTTCTCAATCCAGACCCAGTTCCCGGTACCGGAATGGAAGGCCATCATTCTTTTTGAGCTGCTCCCTGGTTTAAACACAGGCGCACATGGCATGTATTTTGAGCCAACTTCTCCGTGGGTACCCAAGGAGATATATGGCATTTCTCGTCGGTCTGCACGCGCAAAAAAAGTGCAGGAATAGATGGAAACCCAGGATGGAGCCCGTGGGAAAGCTTTCGTTTTCAAGGTTCTTACTCGCCATTCAACCATTCGCTCAACAGTGCTTGAGAATGAACAACGACTTCCAACCGCGAGACATTTGATGTGGTTCATAATACAATCTCTGTCTGCCACTGATTCACCCGCGCCCGATTCGCGCGATGAACGGACGCTTTGGCCTGAGTTTTTTCTTTCATTTTACTCTGGTACCGGCTTGGCGTAACATGTCTGCCACTCATCTGATTTTGACCGTGCAACATTCATCCATTCTGAGTCGCGCGATGGGACGGACGAATTGGCGTGAGATATTTTTGTTGCTGAACCTGGGATCGAAAAATGGCTGCCACTGGTTCGATCTTGACTATTTTCGTGGACGTCTGGTCGCGCGGTGAACGGAGAAAAGAGGTGAGACACCTCTCATTTTTCGCCGTTCACTCATCTACTGGTGAGGCGGACGTTAACTTTAAGCCCGACTCGCACGACACAGAAACATGGGAAGGGAACATTTACTTATTCTCCTACCCGCTTGCCATTGCATCTCACCGAAGGCCGAATGTGCTCGCGAATGGGCTGGAACGGCAATAAAAAAACTCACCAACCTCCCACTCTACTCGATGTATATCTGTCGCGTTATCGTGCTCGCATGCTTTTCCGAAGGCCGACTCTGCTTGCGAATGGATTGGAATCTCGACAATAAGAACATTCGCCATTTCAAAATCCCACTGTACTCGATGTATATTTGCCACGGAGAGCCATAATTGCGCTGAGAGAGGCCGGAGGCATTTTAAATAAAAATCATTCACATTCGCATAGAACACCAAACGCAGAACTCGTAATTCAACGACAGGACTGGATTGTGCAAACGGCACCACAACCCTCAATTGAAGCAGCGTCTCTCAGAAATTAAGTGTCGCCAGCGTCTGGGTGAATCCCTCGTCCACAAAGAACTGCTGAGCATCGAGCATCCTGTGAGATAATATCAACGAGTGTTTTGCCGTGGGCGTGTATACGCACATGATGTGAACGAGCGAGAGTGCGCCGGGGAGGGTGATATTGTACTGAGCCAACGCCTTGGACATGATGGGGTCCAGATTCGACACCAGTGTCGGGAAGCCTGGGGCCGCGCCGGAAGCGATGATACCCGAGAGAGACGAGGAAACCAATCTGTTTTTGTTCCTCTCAGTTCGTATTCGTGAGGTTGAAGAGAGTGAGAAACTCACTGCACCGCGTCCGACAAAGTGACGCCGATATCGTCGTTGGTGGGCGAAGTAGTGTTGGAGCCGCTGCTAACTGGCGTCGCCGCAAGCGAGGTGTCCATAGTCTTGAACGCGTTATCGAAGGTATTCATTTGGGTAGCAAGCGTCGTTGTGGTCAACTTGTGGTCTGCCTGCAACATCACTGACAGAATGGCTCATCTGAATATCGCTGAAGTGCAGAAATTCGGCGATGCACGTACAGATCGCGAAAGCGGTGTTGCGCACAGTCTTATCGACCTGGTCGATGATCGTGTTGATTGCGGCGTTCGTATTAGTCGCCTGTCGAGCGTCGAGCTTGCTCGCGCAAGCGACGGAGACGAGAGCGAGAGCAAAGAGACGGCGGATGAACATGTTTTACTGCACAGACGGCGGCGAATGCAATAGACCCAAAAATCTGTCCGCGGCCTATTAAAGACAGTTGCGTGGGTGTGGGCCATGAGTCTCAATGCCCCGTGAGAGAACCACTCTGCCTCAAGGAACGTCCAATGGGACAGTGGGCGATTCAGGGCGGGAATGGGATTCTCGGCAGGCGGAGCTCGGGAATTCACTGGATTAAACAGGCGAACAAGTTCTAAAATTGTTCCCAGGCGCGTGAGATCGGTTCCAGTAAGCCCACATGAGCGCCGGTTACACTGTGTCCTCTCACCGGTTTGGGATTTACACACAGCGCTAGAGTTTACGAAAATACCCTGGGTCGCGGAATTGTCTCTGATTATCTTCCCAGGACGAACCACGCATCGGGCTCGAAAGAATTTGACCATGGCGTGAGAGGCGGCTGTCTACATGGGTTCTCACTTCCCACTGGCAGTCTGTTCGCACGGAATGAAGGCCATTTGCATGTCGCTCGGTGCCGAGAGATTTCAGCCCTTCCATAGACTGCGTTATATGGGGCTCAGCTCAGCGCAGCCCGCCGCGGCAGCAGATAAGGCGCGCGCGTTCCCATACTGGACAGCGGCAACATATCTCTATCCGAACAGTGATGGATTCGGTGCCGCAGAAAGTTGGCGGATCTTCGCCAGTGTCTTTAGAGCGTGAGTCGACGGGAGCGCAACGAGAACGAAGAGGGAGAGAGGCGACAAATACCGCCAAATCTTGGCCAAATCGCTCCCTCGATCGCATCAAATCAAAACAATTCCTCTGGCTACTGCTTTATATTTAAACGTGAAGTCGCTCGAATGTTACAGAATAGAATGATTAAAATAGCCCTGCGGGCAGCCGTGGACCCTGGGTGTCAGGTCCTACTTCAAATTGTAGCTGGTTTTTTTCTGTTTTGAGTCGTCTCGACACGGGCGTGGCGCTCCGTGGCCGTGCCGCCGCGCCAGCCGAGTCTTCACTCGCTGATTGGAGGGCATGGCAAGCGGATTGATTGTTTAATTTACGATGCATGCAACACGTAGCACTGTGTTGTTGCGTGGGCGGCACGGGGCGGCACCGCCGACACCGTCTTTTAGTTGTTGGTGATCTGGTTTTTTCACCTTCCCCAGTTTTGCGCGCGCAACCCTCTCCGTCGCGCACGCGCCCCAAGTGTTTGTTGGTTGTTGGTTGTTTGGCTTTTTCAGATTCACTTTTTGCAGCAGGGTTGCGCCGGTCCCATGTAGGCAGCAGAGGAACGTTCAGGGCGCCAGGAGAAAATGCCGCGACTGCCGCGGCGTCAGAATAGGTGTTCCTTCACCCTGAACCGGTTCCCTGGAGCATAGGAATGTTGGCTAATGACTTGAGTTCCTTCAATAGAGTGCCGCTGGTAGACATCATGGTATTTATCAACTATGTTTTGCACTGAGACCCATTCAAAATGCCCGAGGCTGCAACCACCCCAAGTTCTGGTGAATGGAACTAGTATTCTTAAAGTTGAAAGTATCAAACCCTCCCCTAAACTTGGAGGTCACCGCTGCACACCCCCTACAAATGTGCCGCAATGCGTCGTCAAACTGCTGGGAGATTAGATACAGTAGCAATGGCAGCTACAAAGAAGGATGAGGAAGCAAGTGCAATTGTACATTTCACGACCTGTTCCTGGGTGCACAGACTGCAAGTTGCCATGTTGAAACAATTCATTTGTGGTATTGCGTTGGTACGGGCTTCGATTTTTCTTTTTTTTTCTTTTTTGAGGTGAGGATTCCCGGTGGGCGAAGGTGAGATTAGCAGAGAGTCGTGAACCTTTGTAATTTGATTCGGGTGCAAGGAGGAACCCGAACAACAAAAGGAACACACAGATCTAGAAGAAACCGCGAACGTGAGGAAAATAAGCAGGGTCAGATGGACCAGAGACTCTCCTTCTGTCCTTCGTGCATGTAAAAGGATTGAACATCTGCCACCTAAACCAAACCGAGGCCCCGAAATATTCCCGGCACTGGCGGCGATCATACGTCAAACAATCTGCAGTCTCGCATATCAGCGTGGTGCTATGGGTTTCCATACAAAACTGTTGTAAAAACTTTTGGCTTCGACGCTCCCAAATCCGTTTCCCGAACCTTAAGTTTTGCGAATGTTTCTGGGGTCCCCGGACGGAAAGCACCGACACGGCGGGTGTTCCCATTGACGGGTCTATCCGCCCGAACACTTATTGCGTTCCCAAGTCGAAATCACATGAGACAAAAACTGAACAAGGTCACCAACCATGACGGGCAAAATGGACGCTCGTGGAGTCTAAGAAATCAGCCGTCCATTCAATCGATGTCAACTCCCTAATAAATTTCAGCGCCGATGAATTTTATTAGACAGGTTCAATGAGAGAATGAATGGGATGATCATGGGTATGAAATTTCGAGCGCATTGGCGAGACATCTTCCTGACAGATGTCAGTGGATATATATTAAAATATGCGGAGACGAGGTGAACGACTCCCGAGGCGTGGTTTCCCATTTAAAGTATCACTAGGCGGACAAGAACCCTGGCCACATGCAAATCCGACTGAAAGTACTAGCAGGCAGTAAGTAGAGAGGGATTTTGTGTTGGTGGTTGATAACACGAGCTACGCTGTGGTCCGGACACAACCCAATTATCTGACTCCAGATAATTCTTATCCTTATCCATCGCGGCGTCGCCCATGCATCTTGTCGAGCAACCTGTCACTCGATGCGCTAGAACCTGCGTCGAAGCTTCTGGGCAAGTCCAGGTCCCTGATCTCGTGCAGAGCCGTAACAATTTCGCTCTGCGACTGGTCACCACGGCTCGAGGCGAACATTCTTCCTGTCTTGGCCATATTTGGGGTGCCACTGGGTATAAGAGATGGGATTTTGATATGAAGAACTGTATCCTCCCAGCCTCGAACGCATACGAAAGGCAAACTCACCTGCGCTTGATATCTCCCACCGTCGTTAACTCTTCTTCCAGATGTCCGTTGTAACCACTTCCGACTACTCTATCACTGTGAAGAACTCGTCTTCCGCCTCATTCACCCTCTTTCATGCCGCGGACGCCGGAGGCGGTGCCAAGACGACCAGTCGTCCCTCCAACGAACTAGCTCCCTGTGGAGAGACATGCCTCGCGTGGGACTCGCGCGCTGGACAAGTCTCCTCGGAGACCTCCGTCGGCCACCTCTACTACTCGCCTTCAGCCGCTCCTGGTACCCCCGCCCGCGTTTGGGGTGTTCAAATGAACGGCTACACCCCCAGCGGCGGTCGCCCAAAGACGATGTACCAATACGCGGACGCGGTCAACCCCTACAGCAAAGGGGAGCCCGGACCTCCGTTCTGGCTGGAGTCGGGTAAGGACTGGACCGAGTCGTACTGCTTCGTCATCCCCGCGCAGTCGCATACAGGCAAGGTCAAGATCACTGTCGCCAACGATTCTCATCAAGACATCTACAACAAGACTGGCAAGCCGGTATGTGAGGTTTAGCTGCTTGTGAAAGACTGCTAATGCACTCTTAGCTCTACAGCGTCGTCGTTCGAATCGAAGATTTCCAAATCCATTGTGGCCCAAATTCAGCCCCGGATCGATTTTGACGTAGTTGAACCAAGATCTCGGCCATTTCGGGCATGACCGTGTATTATGGGTTAACTTTTATGTCGCAAAATTTATAAAATTGTTAGCGTGCCCGGGCGGGCCATATCGGGCGCTGTAATAATACCTGATGAGGATGCTAGCCACTGAGATTTCAATTCTTTGCATGCTTTTAGTTGTGCCGGTCCGATGGAGTCAAATGGTTCAAATGCAAACTGGTCACTGAACTAGAGCTGTGTTCTCCGTTTTCCCTACCTTCTCGGTGATCGCGGTATTACAGCACCACATCACCTTGGCTTTGAGTGTGTCCATCTCATCCTTTCATTCCAGCGTAGTCATATATCTTTTCCCCGTCCTATTCTTGTTCCTGTGCCCTTCCTCAGTAAATATCGGTATGTTAAACCATGCGGATTTAGCTGGACAGTTTTCGGAGTTTCTGTGGAATCAGGGAGAAGGTTTGTTCCGCATTTAGCGAGTTCAAGTTCAATGTCAGCCTTTTACATGGAGGAAAAGTAAGTAAATGAGTGGCGGTGTCAACAGATTGATGATCACTGCTAGAGATAAGATAAGATAGAGTACCGTCCACTCTCAATCGCAACTCAATCGCGTTGGTCAATTACAATCATAAGCGGGGCCGACTGGCGGCAGCGCTCACTGCCTTTCGTATTAGTGTCGGGAAAAAACGCGCCGGCATCGGGTGTGATAAATAATCTGCTACTCTTCCTAACGCACATGTCACAGTCTGCCTTGCTGCACAAACGCAATTGCGGACAGTGGCGGAAATTCTGCCGCCTCGGCCCCCTTGCGGCTGCCCGATTCCCTAAGATTAGTCTTGACTTTGAAGCTTGGTTTCACAGGATATGTGTTGGAGGCTGGGCAAGGCAGGGAACAGCGTTGCTTCCAGCTCCTCGACGGACGGGATGATTTTCTTCCAAGTATTATCCTTCAGCCGCCAGTCCAACGCCATTTTCTCGAGAGCAGGCACTGTATCACCAAGGACCGTCGCCAGCCGGTCGCCGAGCTCCGCCAAAGATGGATGCTCGGCCGAGTTCCTGCGGAACAAGCGCGGGTCCAAGAAGACCACCATGGTCAGGGTATGGAGATTGGGGAAGAAGGATAGCATATCACTCAGGACTGACCCTGCGGTTAGGTCTTTGAACGAGACTGGTATTGTGAAGGATGTGATCGAGGTGGGCATCATGCTTCCGCCTTTCCGCAGCAGGCGGAGCAGACCGCCTGCGTTGCCGTTAGTGAAGGAGAGGGTTCGTAGCATGGTGCTTCGAAGGTCCACGGCGTCGATGAAAGGCATCGAGCCTTTGCAGGCGCGGAGCTGCGGTGCCAAGGACGTCGACGGGACAGGCCCTTCCTCACACCGGAAGATGTTCAAGGTCAGGTCATCAACAGCAGGGAAGGCAGAGATGCACGCGTGTAAGCGTGTTATGGATGTTCCCGAATCATGATATGTGCCCTCGAGGTCAATTTCAGAAAATCCTTGAGCCAGAAAGTCCACCAAAACCCGTTAACAATCCGTGAACCCGTGAACTCGGTGAACCGCTTGCATAAGCCTCTTGATTCACGCGTTCACGGGCCATGACCATTCGACTTGGCACTATCGGAGTCAGTTGAGAGTTGATACATCGTTTTTATTGCAATATTGAGGTACAGTAACAATGAATCCGCTTGGCGGCGACTCGAGCACGACCATATGCAAAGTTACATAAACGAGCGGCATCGTGAACATGGACGACGACGGTTCCCAGCTGGAGTCAAGAGAATGGAAAGCGACGATACCAAAGGAAAGAACATCCGTTACATGGACATCTGGTGCGGTTCGAGCCCACAGGCAGGTGTCAGGAAGAGTAGTAGGGAACGAGGCGGCCGTGGCGTACGAACTTGCGCATCGGGCCTGCTCCGGTCATGAACGTGCGACCCAGTGGCAATCTTTTGAACATCGGCCCATGCATATTGAGGAGTTTAGAGCTAGGCGGGTGCTTGCAGGGCTGGGGGCGGCGACGGCGGTGGTGGCGGGAGACAAGAGCAATCAACTGGGACAAACAAAGTCATTGGCCGGAATAAGCCGAGAGTTCACCAGAGTTCACCAGTGAACCGTGGTGAACTGTTCACCTCGGTGAACTTCCTCATGTAGGTATGTTCTCAATTTCGAGGACGCGAAGATGCCGAAATGATGCTATAGCCAATTTGTCCGCGAGGAAGGATTCAATGTAGGGCATGTACTCTGATTCGAGGTGAAGGCGATTAAGGCAGGATGGGTCGAAGAAAGAAAGGTAAGGGAATGGGGATGGGGTCTGTCCTTTGTAGTGAAGTCGAGGTATTTCTGTGTAAGCGAAGTCCTCGATCTTCAGCCTCGTCGACTCTGAAGTCGGGGGGACCAGTCGCGCGCCGCGGATGTGAAGCAACTTTAAAGATGAGAGTTCGTCCACACGGAGGGTAGATATCTGTATATTGAAAGAATGAGAGACGCTGCACCAGAGGCCTCGGAGGTTTTTAAATTTCGATACGCCCTCGAAGCAGCCGGCGACGAAGGAAGGAGGGCCCTCCGGTATCAGACTTCGCCTTGGAGCAAGCGGGTCCTCCAAGACAATCGACATGCTAGCCGGATCGAGGACCACAGTGCACCGGCGGACATGGGGAGCTATTCTTTCGGACGACCAGAAGGCGACTCGATCAAGTTGCCGCTGTATGGCTTGCCGATTATGCTCTGCGTCGCCCAAACTTGGCTTTGTCTTGGGATCAAAGACGACTTCCTCGAACAGAAAGCTGCACGAGAGGTCGGAAAATAGCCATGACACAGCGTGGATATTTTGATGTGACCGGAAAGGAAGGAGGCAAAAAACCTTGAGCCACAGTTCGGAGGGCAGCTCAGGCGTCGACGTCGACATACGTGGAAGAGAGGTGAATACACAGCCACATCACATCATCACTTGTCTTTGAGCAATCTTCGAGTCACTTGAAGTCGAGCTTTGACATTCGACTTTGCTGTGAATCACAAACTTGCCTAGCATGCCAACGGGATCAGGTTGACGCAAAGCAGTACTATTGCGTGAAATAAACAAAAAACGTAGCATCACTTTCGTCTCCCTCTCCCTGGCTACTGCACTGGTACTGGTCTATACTTAGAACAGCAAACCGCGAGGTGTCTTCCGCGCCTAAAAACGTCCGCGGACCATGTAGACATCCCCTGTGCGACCCTACGCCCACACAACACCATTCGCCGCAACCCGTTCCTTCCAATTCCCGTTTCCGTTCACCGCACCCGCACCCTCGGATTTGGATGTGAATGGCACGGAGACGAACGTCACGTAGGAACCATGGCGCGAACGAGCGGGAACGCGGCGAGGATTCCCCTAGACCTGCAGCAGTAGCATCGACCTCGGCCTTATCCCCATTGTCTTGCGCACCAAACGCCCCGTATCAACCGCATCTCCACCACGGCGCGAATCCGGCCAACGAGCGTCGAAAGCGACGAGCCCCGCACCTGCAGTACCGATTTCGACTTCGCCCCCCTCCTGTGCAGTACAGTGATATCGACGACAACGACGCGCGCGCATTTCGGGGGCCTCAGTCGCTTCTTCTTCTCTTCAATCTTGACATCCTTAAGCTTGTCGGTGACAACCCGCGGGGACAGAACGCCATGGAGGCAGCGGTGGTAGATGAGGCGGAAGAGGAGAAGGAGAGGCCAGCGCGCTGCGGAGGAGCAAGGCCCAGGATGTTTTTCGGGGCTCCGCAGGGTACGGGTGCATAGGGTTTTGGATTTTGCGCCGACTCCGCGACAGATACTGAAGAGGGCGATGGTACAGGCCCAGGCTCCGTCGTCCGACGAAGAAGGTAACCAGGCATGTGCTGTATTATCTGCGGTGCTCGCGTCGCTCGAGGCGGGGGGTGTGTTCTGCGTCGGGGCCCCGGGGAGTTTTCTGCGACACCCTCACTTTCCGCGGTCGTCAGCTCTCTATCAAGATCGAGTGACCGATTTCGACTTCGCCCCCCTCTTGTGCAGTGATATTCGACGACGTGCATGCATTTCGGGGGGCTCCCCGCTTCTTCCTCTCTCCACCCTTGTCGGTGACAGCACCGCTCAAGCCCGCGGGGACAGAACGGCGGTGGCAGAGGCGGAAGAGGAGGAGGGGCCAGCGCTCGCAGGAGGGAGGACGAGCAAGGCCCAGGATGTTTTTCGGGGCACGGCGGGCGGCTGCGCAGGATCCGCGACATGATGATCCTGAAGAGGGTGATGACAGGCCGCTCCGTCGTGCGACAAGACAAGTTTCATGCTCCCCTCGCGCTCGGGCTGTATTATCCACCCTGCTCGCGTCGCTTGACGCGAGGGTGGTTCTGCATCGGGCCCCGGGGGAGTCTTCCACAACCTCACTTTCTTTCCGCGGTCGCCTGCTCCCTATCAAGTGACCAATTCCGACTTCGCCTCCCTCTTGCGCAGTGATATGCGACGACGCGCAGCTGCCCCGCGCATTTCGGGCTTCTTCCGCCCCCCGCCCTTGACGTCCGCACCCGTCAAGCCCGCGGGGACAGACACCATGGAGGCAGGAGTGGTAGATGAGGCGGAAGAGAAGGAGGGGCTTCGCAGGAGGGAGTACGAGCAAGGCGCAGGATGTTTTTCGGAGCGCGGCGGGTGGCTGCGCAGGGTACGGGTGTATGCGGTTTTGGTTTTTGCTCCGACTCCGCGACAGATGATACTGCAGAGGGCGATGGTACGGGCGCAGGCTCCGTCGTGCGACAAAACGGAACGGGCTTGAACCCAGGCATGTCCCGCTCGCGCCTTATTATCCGTGGTGCTCGCGTCGCTCGAGGCGAGGGTGTGTTCTGCGTCGGGACCCGGGGGAGTCTGCCACACCCTCACTTTCCGCGGGCGTCCCCATATTGATATACCCTCCGCAGGTAGCGTCCCCCTCCCTTACTCACACCATCACCGCAGCCGCGCGCGCGCTGAGCGATCATCGCGGCCGGTGCAGGGTTCGTCGGGTGACGGGAGCAGATCGCGATCGCGCCTAGGGGGCTGCCGCTTCGCGCATCGGGCTCGCCGTCTTTACGCGTGGGTATCGATATCTCCTCCACAACCACCACAATGCAGGCGGCGTCCCCCCTCATTGCACACTACCACAGCAGGCGGCAGCCAAGCGGTGCATGTGCAGAGTTCGTCGAGCGGCGGGACCATTCACCCCGCCACTGCCGCTGAGGGGTCTTAGGCTTGGCTGCGGGCGTCGGGCTCCGCATCTTCGAGCGAGGAGCGTGAGCTGGGCATGGACGGTCAAAGGAGAAGGCGAGGTGTGTGAGCTGGGCATGAAAGGAAGGAGACGAGGCGAGGCGTGTGAGGCGTGCGGTGGGGGCGGCGTGGCGGCGAGGGAATGCGAGTCAATCTCCCCGCATCCGTCCACCGGATGAGAAGGGGCCGAAGGTGATTGGGACAAGACGCGTCGCAATCGCATCCGCCTGCCCGCGGTGCATTCAGCTTCAGGGCGGCGCGGCGGTATTGAGAACGGTGCGATCGATCATCGCGCCCGCGCCTACATTGGGGCACCTCCACCGAGCAACACCTCGCAGCCCTTCCAGAGGCGCGTCGCGTAGTACAAGCCGCCACACGACCTCAAATCCCTGGCTACACCTCCCCTTGTTCTGCGCACCGCAAATGTAAACTACATCCACGGGCTCCACGTCAAGCCGGACTTGCACTCGCGCTGTCCACCGTGCGCACCCCCATACCACGGCGCCGCTAGATGTACAGGCTGCCGCTTCGCGCCGTCTTTGCACGTCGGTTCCGCATCGAAGTGCCAGCTGGAGCATGGGCGTGAAAGGGGGGAGGCGGGGTGTGTGGCGCGTGCGGTGGAGGCGAGGGGATGCGGGTGCAGGTGCAGAGGTAGTCGATCTTCCCATATCCATCCGGCGGATGAGAGGGGGACGAAAGTACATAGATGCGGAGCCTGCAAAGAAAAAAGAAGAGAATCTAGTTAGTATATATACCGGCAGTGAAGATTGAAAGGGGATGGATGAAGATAACAGAAGAGACTCTGCTCGTCGCAATCGCATTCACGGCCCGGCCAGTATGCATCCTCGCGCCAAGTGCGAAAACGCGAATAAGAAAAGATGGCGCAGCGCACCCGTCTGCTCGGGACGTGTTCCTCCGCCCCCTGGTCGCCTTTCACGCTACACGCTACATGAGAGTGGTGCGCCGGGAATGAGAACACTATGTATGATTGATCCAGGCGCATCACGCCCGCACTGGCGCTCACGCCATACACCACCGCAGACGCGCGCAGACGCGCGCAGGGCTGCGCTCCTCCGCAGGATCCACCTCATGCACACGGATAGTCGCTCCGTCCATCGTGCGCATCACCACATCACACCACGGCGCCGCTAGGCTCGATCCACGCATATTTTCCTCGCGCTCCACCCAGAGTACGTCCACCGAGCCCCCATGTAATCGGCCACGCTGACGTCACTCTCTGTTGCCCCTGCGCCATAGGTCACTTCGCCCTCGCCACCATACGCCCGACGGATCGAGCCCGAGCCCCCGCAGCATCCACGGAATGGAATCGCAAGAGAAAAACGGACACGAGAAACAACAGAGAGAGGCACTAAAAAAGAAACCCACCCGAAGCTCAGCGCTGTGGATCGGATCCTGTGGGGATGGTCGGCTCAGTATCGCATCAATGAGATATTGAAAAAGATGGAAAGGGAAAAGGAAATGGGGACGGGAAGAGGGCGCAGCTAACATCCATCTCCCACCCGCGAGGAAGGATACTTATACGGTAAAGGGGGGAGACCCCACTGCCCCGCCGAGCCTCGCCCACGTCTTTGCCTCATCCACCTCGTCCCGACGCTGGGTCGCATCCAAAGGACAGCAAAGAAGGAAAAAACCAAGACGGAAACGCACCTGAATCATCGCCGCGAGTCAACGCCATCGACCAGCACGGGAATAATTCCGAGTTGGTAGCAATGCCACAGGCGTCCGAATCTCCAGCGGGATGGCGTGTTTCGGAGCCCCGTTAGCTGCTGAGCCGAGTCTGCGGCGCCTAACGACTCGAAATGTCCCTCTGTAGTCTGAGACCTCAGCGCAGTCGGTCCCTATCTGTTCGGCACGGCATGCCCAAGAATTCTCGGTGAGAGCTGCGTCACTCTAGTTCATTCAACGGACTTTGGCAGCTTCTTTGAGTCCCAAAACGATCCAAGTGCAAGTTGAGTTTTACAGCCTGTGATCACAGAGACTAGTATGGAAAGCCGGAGCACCACGCTTTTTTAGCGAGATATCCGATGTGCAGATCTTTGATCGCCGCCTCTGCCGGTGACGAGGACCCCTAGACCAACCTCAATTAGGAAAGGGAACGCGTAACTATTTTAAGTCAAAAAGGATTCGGTCCGTTGAGTTCCCCGTCAGGAACAGATCGCGTTCTTGTGGCTCAATGCATTTCAAAGCAATGTGGGCTTTGGAAACAATACACTTAGTCTGAATCTGTTGGCGGGTGGGATCAAGGACCTGAGTTTTTGATGGAAAACGTGACCAGTTCCCACGTCCTAATCGGGACGATACTCGGGATTTGGCCACTTGCAACGGCCTAGAAGCCATTTCAACTACATAGAGCATCTATTGAGAGCTATCAGCAGACACTGAAACTTTCTCTGAAAATTTTTGAGGTCTTTCTCGTGTATCATTACCATTTCACGTCAAATACACAAATAACGCCTCTCGAGTGCATTTCGGATCCAATTTATTTTGTTGAAAGACGAAAATCCTTCTGTTATCCTGCTTAAATTCATTCAGCAATAATGCAGGTTCCCAAAGTTCCGGTGAGGCGAGATTGTCCGAATTTGGGCGTGGGGAAGTAATCACGCGTCGCTCTAAAACCCAGGTCCATGATCGGACATGCCAATGAAATCAGACTCCATATAAAAGATTTATCGACTATCATAAATCTCGTGGAGTCTGACTACAAGTGAGACTACAATACACTATACTTTCCTTGAAAGAAAAACCTCAGAATAAAGCACACTTTGAGTCAATTTGTCAAAGCATTCATGCGTTCCAAAAGCACCATGTGATTTGGAAAACAATACACTCTACTTCCCTGAAAGGAAACAATGAGAATAAGGTACCTCTGCTTTGGCTCCGAGAAGATGATTCAGACCATACCGGTCTAACTGGCGGTCGCTCTTCGGCGCGGCCTCCATGTCGGATTGTAATATCGGGACCAACCCGGATTTGTTCGTCCCACCTGGATCTTTGTGCGCAGTGAAAGAAGCGGACGCGGACCTGGGGGATTTGGGGGGAACACCGCCGACGCCCACAACCGTCCCTTCGTCATTTTGATACGCCGTCGAGAGCTTGATGTGGACTGAGAGAGCGTTTCCGCTTCGGGATGAACCCATCCCAACGGGGAATGGATCTGTGCGGATGAAGGAAGAGAGGATATCACGGCTTTCCAGCCAAACATGCACGGCGGGTAAGACCCTGCGGGCTTAAGGTCAGGGAAATTCAACCTGTTGATCGAATTTGGGAGCCGGACTCCCTATCATGTCGTCGCACACTGCACGTACTCAAGGTTAGATCCACCAAAGGCGACCCAAGAAACATATACAATTGATTGTGAACAATTGTTTTATCCCGCATTCAATGTAAAATCCAGTCATAAGCTTCCATCCATTTTGAAAGGGCGCGAGGGCTACCACTCATCAACATCTGATCCGTCCGCAAACTCCTCATCTGAGAACCATACGAAGATCTGGTCGGAATCATTGTTATTGGCCTCAGACCCGCCTGTTACTGAAGGCTCATCCTCCTCCAACATCTGGTCCAAACGTGCCAATTGGTTTGAATCTAGAGGAGGCTATGTTTAATAAGTGTCAGATATTTCCACAAAAGACTTACCGAGTCCGTCCCCGTTGTTAACGCCACCCATGTAGTACGACCCGTTGGTGCCTATGACCGCCTCCCCATTCCGAAGTGGTCGTAAATTGGGGAGTAATTCAATTTCTCTTGCATAGTCATCGCGGGCCAGGGTAAGTGCATAACCCCATTTCGCATCAATGGCCGCGGGTATGCTGTACATGTCGTCGAGGGTGTGAAAACAATCAAGGAGTTTGAGGTAAACATCCCAACAGCTCGTCCGTGTAATTGGAGGCTGCCCAATATCGGCATATAGCTGTGTAACAATCACAGCAAAATCAGGAGGAACTAACTGAAACACCTCGTGATCTTTAGGACAGTACAAGTTACGAACTGTGTCAATGGCTTCTTGACTAACATTGATCTAAGCGCGGAGTTGGTAAGTCAGATAACTCTAATCAAAGAAACTGGCCTTGAAGTCAAGCACCCCATAATCTTGAGGATGATCATACATATCATTTGGCACGCCGTGAGGAAGGATTTTGTTGCGGTCCGCACGCTTCGCGGTATTGTTCACTCGAAGTCGGTATGCATCAAGCTCGGCTTGAAGCCACAGAATGAAGACGTAACGGAACACCAGCCTCAAAAATAATCTTCAGGTCATCCCGGAAATCATGGCAATGGTGAGACTGCTTACGCCTCAAGAAGAACGTCGGGATCATACCATCCATTAGTCACTCCCACATCAAGGATGTCTTCAAAGCCGGGCGTGAAACGATGTCTCAATTGAGACCAGCCAATTTCCGGCATAACATTCTTTTTTTTGTTCATCCAACGGTGCTGGAGTGTTCCTTCGAGACTGGGGTCGTGGAGATGGCGCAGCATTGTGTGGCCGTTTGCAAGCCCGTAATTCTCTGTCCCGGGATCACTCTGCGACACGAGTGGTGCAGCTGAGCAGATCATTGAATAATTACGATAGAAAGAGCAGAGAAGAATAATTGCCTTCCAGCTCTTCGGCTCTGTCCAAATGGTAGCTCAAAATCAGTCTTGGATTGCTGTTTGTCCACCAGATTTTCATCCAATGGATCATGCCGATGAATGGGTCAATCCTGGAATGTAGAGCCAAACCAAACTTGTATTTCCACTTGTCATGCTGATCAACCGCCCAGATGTCATTCACACCAGCAGCCCAGAAGCGCTTGCGACGAAGCCTGTTTTGGCGTCTCTCCCTCACCAAGTGGGGCTCGTAAATGGAGAAATATTTAGTCACAATGTTCCTTGTATTGCAGAATAATCAGTGACTTCGAAAGCATCCTAAAATCAGGTCCTACTTTGAAACACTCATGTTCTCCTCGTGGAATAAGAGACTAATTATTTCGCGTGCTCCGGCCTTGGGATACTGGTCACGAAGTCGGATCATTGCTTGTCGGATTGTGTGAATATCATGATCCTGTTTGCGAGTGTGGAAGAGACCAAGGGATTCACGGATCTCCCGAAATCTAGTAATACTGCGACCAGTGAGCAAAATTCAATGTGACTTGCAATGGTTGAACATCACCCAAGGCCATATTTTGAGTTGTCTACATGATGTGCCATCAGCAGTCGAACGATCTCTTTGTCGTTTTTGCGCATCTTCCAGTACTTGTGGATGTGTGGGGAGATGTCCTCAATCGGAGCTGCAATGTGTCTCGTGGTTAGGCCAACAATAACATCGAGATGCGAGACATACGATTGGGTTTGTGTTGGTTTCGACCCATGCTGGCGAGAAGTAAAGTACAGGAGGCGGTCTGAGTCGAGTGGCCAGAGAACAGACCTCATTTTATACAGAATGTTGGGACCCCACCCACAGTTCGTGTCGTATCATTCCATACACCTGGAAATGGAGATCAGTTCGGTTACCAAGGTCAAGTGCGAAGACTCGGAGCCCAAGTTTATGGATCAAGTATTTCAGTGTGCAAATGGACTTGAAGGATACCATCGCTACCTACAAGCGGAAGAAATCACGTGAAAGATTGAAATTCCTGTGCAACATGGTCCCCACATAACTAGCATCGTACTTAAAAAGGTGCTACTTGACCCTAAACAAAAATGTTCTGCCAATACAAAGGCCGCAGACTTGCGGCATTATTCCCACGGTTCAATCTAGTATTCCTGCCTGCTCCAATCTACCCGAAGCGCCCGTTCCGGGCGCTATGGCAGCAAAGGATGCAACCTGCCCGGAATTTTACCTCCCGAGATGCCCGTCTCAATCCATCCGAATGGAATGCCTGCTCCAATGACTCAAAGTGCCGTTCCGGCCGCCATTTACTCCCCGAGGTGCCCATTTCAATCTACCCAAATGCTAAATCTAACGCTCCTTCCTGCTCCAATGACCCAAAGCGCCATTCCGGTCTCCATTCACTTCCCGAGATGCCCATTCTGACTAATATTTGAGGACAATTCTTCGACGCACTATAGCGACCAAGCTCTAGGCTTTATTGTCCGCATTTTCACAAGCTAACTTGAATTGGTGTATAAAAGATGTGTGCCCAAAATTAACTATCCAGCCTTCGCTGTTCTATTTCCTCTTTCCACATGTCGGATCCCGAAATCTATGTCGCCTTCACCGAAGATCTTGCTGTCACCGAGGCTATCAAGTGTGGGCGCATAAAGTGCAGCCGCCAAATCAATCCCGATGAGCCTCGGCACTCTGTTGGGAATCAAAAGTCAATGGTTTGAGCAGAATCATCTGTGGTGACTGTTATAGTCGCTATCTGGACGCTCCTTTGACAATTGGAAAGTTGTGTCTTTGATTTGCATAGTAAGCGCAACTGACATGTCTACAGTGCGAAAAAGCTCTCAGAAAGATTCTCTCGCTCTTCCGAGTGACACTGAGGTGCAACAGATCCGCAGGCAAGTCACGGATGCACGCAAGAAAGGTGAGACCCTTCTCAGGCAGAAAATCCAGAAAGCTACACATTTCTGCATTTCTGATTACTATTAGATGCAACTCAATCACAGCGTCAAGTTACCGCAGTTCCCGAGCATTCATTCCACGCTCCAGGTCAGATTTTTGACATATTTCATCGCACATAGTATATAACAACCGGTGCTCCTATCAGGTTCATCCTTGATCAACTCCCACTCCCAGCTGATGCATCCTCCGCCTTTCCCATCCCAGTTCAACCAAAATGTGATGCTTCCACTGTCAGGTACGATCAACCTCATCCTCGCGGCATACCTTTGCTCATAGTTCTAAGTGTATCCACAAGTCAATATTCCCAGCTCGTGGACCAACCAGACATCGTTTCCAATGCCTTCTCCTCAGTGGAACAAACCAACAAGGCCCAGAGATCCCACCGGATATTCGTCGGCACATGCCTTGTACGGCGTGCACCGTGAAGCTTGGGCAAAGAAGGCCTATCAAGTCAACCCCGCCGAAACAATTGGTGTGATAATGCAGGTTATACGGGATGTCCCAGGGAAAACCAAAGGAATCGTTGTCCAGGTTGGTTTTCATTAAGCCGAGGATTACCACTGAATACCTGAAAATGCTAGAATCTCATCGAGGGGAAGGAGATCACAGCAAGGGCCACCCCTGCGTACCTTATCCAACTTATCATGGCTACTATGGAACCCAAGCTCATGACGGCCACACATGGGTATCAGTTTGAACAGAGCCGCTTTGTGGTTCGAGAGGTCGCACGCTGGATCAACCTCGGTGATGAAAATCCTAACGTTCCCTGGTTTTATGACCGTTGTTTGTTCTCTTCTTCCGGCAAGTCCAAGGAAAAAGGTCGCATCTTTAAACGTCCCAAAAGGTCTTTCGTTGTGGCGCTTGTTCTGGACGCTGACCAGTGGGATGATTATCTCGAATATGAGGCCCAAAGAGATGTGCAGCTTCCGCTTATTTCAATTCAATGATGTTGATCAATGTTGTGCTATTCAGGTCGAACAACGAGATGTGCGATTTTCTGTCTCTGCTGTTTGGACAGGGTTAATCAAGATTGTATTATGCAGGACGAAGAGCAGGTAAGAATCTCTCTAAGAATCTCTCCACCCTCATCCACCACTTGCGCTTACTTTAACCTAGGATCTGATTAAACACAGTTCAAGATCTGCGTCAGGAACCAGAAGCACAAAACCGCGGAATTTCTTGTCTGCGTCAACCCGATCCAACCTCAATTCAAGAGCTACTGGGATTCTGTCTACTTCATCGTGGCACACTGTTCGTTGTTTTTTTGGTTGGAAGTACCTCTCTCAAATTCATCGAAGGTAAAGGACACGGCAGCGGCAGAAGACTTGTTTGACAGAGGAGAAAAAGAGGTGAGAGATTTTGCGCCTCCACTTTGCCCCTTTTCATGGCGGCTACCAGACCTTTACATTCTCGAATGGCCAGAAAACGCCACCGCCGTCTCGCAAGCGGAGTCTTCCAGCAAATACATATGTGTCTCCGGATCGCAGTAGGCTCCGGAAAGCATTGGCAGTGAACAGAGCATCAGATATCTCCGAAGCACACAGTAAGCGCATTCCCAAATTCATGAATGTTCTCACAGCAAATAATCCAGGATTGCATACTTCTGAGCGAATCGAATTCTTTCAGCTTCAGCAGACGCTGCTCCATGATCTTTTGGGTTCTGAAAATGACGAGACAACGCAGTTCTTCACCTGCGACCTCGCCCATGCGCTTCAAGGCTCCATTATAGTTGAATTTTCAACGAATCTTGGCATTGGGACGTTCAAATCCGCACACCTTGCTCGACTGACACTCAACCACTTGCCTCCACATGGGCTGGGAACAACTCCTAACGAGCTGGTGGCGGTCAAACGCATGTATCGCCGGCGTACCAATAATGGAGTGACTGAAAAGTCGGTTGTTACCCGATACAGCCCTGCAGATGAATATGCCAAAACTGTGGAAGAGGCCAACCTTCTATACTGGGCGTCATCACTCATGGAATTCACGTACTCCGCTATCACTCGTTTCGTCTCAAAGGCCAGCACATATCCTCCCTTTGAGATTCCGCAGTTGCGCTTTGTGCATGCTGGTGTTGCCATTTGCCACGACCAAGTCACGGGCAGCAACGTCAGCAACACCTCTTCCATGAAGAGAACCTATTTGGTCGAGGAGTTCATTGAAGGGGGATCAGACACGTTCATTAAATTCGTCCACAATGGTGACGCTACCCCGTTATTGGACGCCGACGATGAACTTTATCACATTGCTGAGTTCCTGTGCTTCACGCAACACTTGCAATATTTCAAGACCGACAAGGCTGTATTTTTGTCCGACCTTCAAGGTATCTTTCATTTGATTTTTCCACTACATTACTCACAAATTTTCCAGGGTCTGCGACTCTGCTCACTGATCCTCAAATTATGACATCGTCGTATGATTCTTTTTTCCTGTTTGTCATTGGATGGCTCTGAATTAATTTACAAGGAATATTGCGGAAGGAAAGAACATTTTTGGGGACGGAAATGTGTCCAGTATCTTTGACAAATTCCCTGAACAGCACATATGCAACCGTTACTGTAAATGGTTTGATCTTCCCAAGATGCAGTAGTCTGACATCTTCCATGTATGAATATGCCCCAATATGATTATGTGTATGCTTTATGCTCTGGACACTTCAATTTCTTTGAATTTGACAAAGGGCAAAGCCTTTACACACTAGCAGCTGCGGAACTCTGTTCTACTAGCATGACAGTTACACAGTCAAGGTTGTATGCATCTCTAGCACTCTACTCATCAAAAGAGGATAAATATGCGCATCACACTCACCAAAATCACTACGGAGGATAGTTCCCGGGGTCTTGATCAACTCACCTACGCAACGATCAAAGATCTGCGCATCGGCTACCTCGCCAAAAAGCGTGGTGCTCCGGCTTTCCATAGACTAGCCTGTGACGGCCTGGCGTCAAATCTGCGTTGTTTGCACATGTCCGTAACATCCAGGGTAAACACTACCAAACCCGGTTACTTTGTCGCTATAGCCGGTGATCGAAAGGAAGTTGCCGGACGTGGTTCAATTCATTCCCACTGGACAGCAACGCGCTTAACAGGCTTTCTTCCCACTCATTGAATCCAGAGACACAGGTGTGGCTCGGTGATCACGGTACCAGGGGTGCCCGGAGGGTGTTACGGATTTCATTTGACCTTGGGGATGGTACGGGGCTGCGAGGAGTCTATGTATCTGATTTCGACGAGAACGAGTTGGGCCCGAGATAGCCCAACCTACTAAAGGGGGAGTATAGTATGAAACATATAACGAGATAAAAAATTATAAATGATTGACTGTGCCCATAATGCAAGCAACTTGCCCACACAGAGTCTTCCCTACAGAATAATTCCAAGATTAGGAAGATCGGCGAGATTCTACAATTCTACTTTTGGGTTTGGATAGCAGATAGTCAGCGAATAGATCGCGCTAGATGGAAAGCAGGAATGCAACTCACACATATTGTACATTTATTTAATGGCAGATCTTCGAGCTTGGGTCTACGTCTGTCAGACTTGGCTTCTGTTTGATTCTTGTTGCTCAGAGAGCCCGACTTCCACTGCCCTGGCATCCTCTCTTTCTGCAGCCAATTCAAAATCTTGATCGTCAACAGTTGCTTCCTCCAACGGCTGGGGCGGTCGAGGTTCGTTGAAGCGGATTACGTCAAGCTCTGTGGAGTCCAGGTCCTCCGTATGTGTGAGTGGAGGAGCGCCTGCGCGCTGGAGATTGAGCCCGAGGCGTGCGATAAGAGCTACCGACAACCTGCAGCAGGTGCAAGTAGATGTAAGAAGAGAGTCAAGAACGAAGCAAAAAACCGCACGAGGTAGTCCACCATGCCAGAATTCCTGCGGTCAGAATCTATAATTCGAGTTATAATTCTCGGTCGTCGTTCAAGGTCAGGAACAGGGAACACACATCGCCAAACTAAATACATTTTGGTGAGCGAATCGAAAAGGCAGAAAGAATATGGTCACACACGTAAAGTGTGAATACGTTCGCCAAATTGGCGAGTACGATGATACTAGTGCAAGTTAATCACTCATTCTCAAGGGGAAGTCTTAAGCGCCCACCCAAAATACATTGCGCCTTGAAGGCGACTGAATCAGAACAGGAGTAATCAAAGCGGAATTTCGAAATACGTACCGTCTTTCATCATCCGTTTTATTAATGAACTCTCCACCAGCTTCATTACATTGTGGTCCGCGTATGCACGATACGCAGTCAGGCCAAAAACGAGAGTATCGGCGAGAAGCCTATGATAGAAAAAATCAGTATTACTTGAGGCATTGGCAGAGGTATTCAGAGCTACGCACTGTCCTTCCCATGATCTTGCCTGTCCTTTGAGTGAAGAGCTCACTTGGTATAAGAAACCGGGGAAGTAGTGTACGCACGGAGGGCGCTGCGAAGTCGTTTGGTTATCCCAAACAAGGAGGTCGAAAGCAAGTACTCACGTCGCTCGCGGGAGAGCAGTATTACATTCTGTCAAGTTGAGCGCTGGCGCCGTTAGCATTCCCGGATCGCCGAGCTTAATAATCGTCCACTGAAAAAATGGAGTTGTTATTTCCAAGAGCAGACTCGGGGGAGAAAACAAACCAGGCCGAGTGCAACTGCGGTGGCTACTATAATGGACATCGGCACTACCACCCTTGGATCGAATCCATACATCGCGCATACACGAAGGCCAAGAGTGGCTGAGCAACAATACAGTCAACGCAGGGTCTCGAGAACGTTAGGAAGAAACAGCCGCACTGTCAACCAATAACTCTTGCAGCAACAAGAGCCCTTCGAGAACACGCTCCATCATTGCGCACCTTGATGCTGCATAAGGTTCAGAACTCAATTGTGCGGACAGACAATACATACCCCTAGGTTCAGTAAGTCAGCATTAGAGTCCTTCTGCACTGGCATGCCAACAGCGTACCTCTGGACTTAAATTCCCGAAATGGAATACACACATCACACAGCTGCTTGCGAGTGAGATATATCTCACGGCGAGAAACCAAAGTGCGCTGGGCCGCCGTAGCCGTCGTTGCCAAATGAGCTCGACCTCTGAGCCGAGAGTCAAGACATGGTCGTAGATCAGGATAACTGTATATATGACGCCACAGGCAGAGGTTATTAGAGTTGAGACAGGCAGCAGGAATGTATGACACACCGAAGCCACAGAGGAACATATAACGGGATATCCGGCTGAAACGGAAGTAGGAAACATTGCCTCGTCGAAGGGGCTCAAGGAAGAGAAACTTACTGGTCCCATGCGAACGTAGCATAGTCCAACCCACCCATAGAATCTGACTCGGCCATTGCGAAGAAAGAGTTGAGTGCCTAGTCGAGGCGCGCATTTGTTATACTAGTACGTCTAACGTGAGTTTCTCCCGCACGGGATAGGAATTCCTCCGAGGGATCTCAGGCACGGCCAGGGACGACAGCGGTCCGTGTCTCAAGTGTTGCCAATTACCCCCGTCATTTTGGCATGAGAGGAAGGTTGCCGAAGCTCAGCGGCGATGTAACAAGCCTTGGCGAGATCTTTGGCGTGAATTTGAGCTGTTAAAGATTATCATTACGAGAAGTGGGCGGTTCCATATCGATGTCCAAAGAATGGTGTGTGATGCTACAGGGAAGAAGGATAGTACCCTCTAGAATTAGCGAGTGAAACGAAGAATGCTCAAATACGGAAGAGAGATTTTTAGCGGGCGTCTACAGGCCCCATTTCGAAGCTCTTCGGACTTCCGAAGTCGGTAATCTCGCCTAGTTGTCCGAGTCGCGGTCAAATGTCGCCGTCGCGCTTATTTCCTGGTCGATGCCGAAACCATTTTGAGCGGGAACCAGGGCAAGTTGAAGGAAATAGGGCGCGAAGGGCCGGCGAGCGGCAGGGCCCGCTACCTTGTCTGGAAACTTCACGTACTTAGAAGTCAAAGCACGGTGAACATAATGAGTTGGACAATGGAGACGATCAAAGGAGAGGGCAAAGCGCGAGTGATGCGATCACTGAGTTTGCCCACAAAACCTAACCCTAACAACGATGGAGTAGATGGAAAAGATGGAAAGAAAAAAGGTGCAGACACGCAAACGCACCCGAATCATCACCGTGAAGGGATTTCCGCGCCGACATTTGGCTTGGCTTGCGACAACGCCGTCGGCTAGCACAGGAATAATTCCGGTACCAATGTCACAGGCACCCGAATCTCCAGCGGGATGTCGTGTTTCGAGAGGAGAGCCCCGTTAGCTTTTGAAAAAGGGTTTGCAACCTATGGTGTGTTCCTACCCTTTTTCCAACTGCTAATAAACACTCTGCCTTCCCTATTTTATCATTTTTCGTCCAACCTGGGCTCAATTGTAGGTGCAGCTGCCGGAAATTGCCGACGCTGATGGCCGAGTTCAACAGTTGATTTATTCATTTCCTCGTGGTCTCCACATCCCATCCATTTTTTAGCTTCAACAGACGAAGTTCAACCTCATATGTTCTCAGAGTTGCAAGCAGTTCATCCGAGGAAGCGAATGTATACCTCGGTGAGTAAGCCTGGACATCTGCTACGGCTTTGAATTGACCTTTACCACCGTCAAATGGTTAACTGCAGCTTCAAGACTAGCAATTCGTGCGGAGGGATACTCGGGAATGTTGTTTTGAAACCGCAAACCTGCCTACGAACCCGTGACGGCCGTGACGGCCGTGCCGTTTACCGTGCCGTCCCGTACAACTTTTTCCAGCCACCTCAACGGCCGTGAAAGGCACGGCCCGTAGCGTGGAACACCCGTCGATTCGGGCCGTTGCCGTCACGGGCCGGGTGGCAGCCCTAACATTGTCATTCATGGTCTGTTGCTCTCGAATTGAACGGGATACTTACCGGCTGTGATTGGTAGCCATAAGAATATCAATGGGCGCAGACCACGCACCACAAGCCTTTTTATATATGCGTGAATTCTTCTGGTTGAAAATCATAACTGTGAAGTTCAAGATCGTCCAACCCTGGGAAAAAGAAAAATGGACACATCTAACGCGGTAGGAAGGAAAATATTTACTTTCAGACCATGGTAGTCCCGGTTGCGAATCGAACCAAATAGCGCTAACAAAGTCCTAACCACGATTCCCTCTACATTACATTTTTTGGAAAATATATGCAGTTCCGCTCCGTCGAGGTCCGCCAGGGAGCTCTCCGTCATCATTACCCGTATAACATCCACAGGAATTGCGCTAGATCCGTTCCATGAGCAATGGACGTGCGCGCCCTCCTTGGCCCTACGCATCGCACGCTGATTCGGGACCTAGTATGGTGCATTAGGGATCGCATAGATCAGCCAAGACACCAACGGTACGTACATTCACTCGAGACATTACTGGTCAGAGTACGTGACCGAGACTGTCTGGCGCAACTTTGAATGAGGCACAGTGAGCTTTTTGGACTCCGCCCTGAGGCACGAAACATCCTCCAACCACACCACCCTTCGCCGTAGCTCGTCCACGAGGCGCATGTCCCCAAACTTGCGCCGAGATGCCGGCTGGAACTCCACGAGCTTCAGCCCCGGCTCAAATGGCGAAATAAATTCGGCCAAGACTCCGACGTCCCGTGTGCAGTCTCCGAAGATGAGCAGGGCCGACACGCATCGAATTTGGAGGCCAACTGAGGGTGGGACGACGATCCAAGTGCCGGGGAAGCGCAGCTGCACGCCTGGGCCTTCGATGTGACTCGTGGCTGCCAATAAGTTGAGAACCGCCGTAAATTCCGCTGCCGCGCGGGCCACTGGGGTCGACGCGGGGGCAAAGAGGTTGAGGTCGATGAGTGAGGGGAAGCTGTTCGGGGTATGGTGTAGATGAATGAAGTGAGTCGGCGTCGTTGTGAGGCGTGTTATATGGGGGAAATATAATCCTGTCATGGGAGCCCACTCTGGGGACAGCTGTGGAAGATATTCGAGGCGCTCGATAGTTTGATGGCGGATGAGGAATGCGTCCAGGTCCGTGGCACCAATATCGTGCAGTTCGGGGGCGCTGTACGCAGTCTCCCTCCCCATACTGAGTTCCTCTAGTTCGGGGAGCCAGAGGAGTGGAAGTAGGTCGGACCAATCTGTCGCAGTGAGCGCAGGCGTAAGGTTCAAAGACTGAACTGCAGAGGCGTTGAGCACTACCACGGCCCACTCGTCAACCGAGGGGGCGTATTTAACGTTCAACGAACGCAGTTCATCGAGAACGAGCGAATCGTGACATACAGTCCCATAAATTTCGCCTACGGTGGTTAGAACGAGATCCGTCTTGGTCCGCTTCCGCCCCTTTGTCGCTAAAGCATTGCGAACCTTTGCACGAATTCCACGAGGGGGGGCAGAAATTGGCCGAACGATGTGCCACAAGTCGCCGCGCGCCGGACGAGAGAAGAGCAGTCTGTCCGCAGTAATTATAACCGTCTTCCCGGAAGGGGTGACGCAATTGAGCAATCGGCAGACCTCCCTTTGCACGGTTTTCCGCGAAAGGCTCTGCTGCTTCGGTCCATATCCCACAAAAGGATCCGAGGCAGAAAACCTGAGATGTACATCTTCCAGGTTGGTCTGCTGAGAGAGAAAGAGCGCCAGATAAGAGATGATCTGATATCTCCTGCTCCCGAAGACGGAGCAGCTGAGATTGCGAACCGGTGGGAGGAAGAAGGCCGTCTGGAGAACCGGGAATATGTCCCGCCTTCCAGGGACGTTGAAAGTTCCTGTATAAAGGTCTACAGCCGACATTCCATGACGTGCGAGGAACACCGGGATGGCATGCGCGTTGAATGCGCGGCTGACGCGCGAGACGGCCACTAACGCAGCAATGTCGAGCATTCGAAAGATTTCAGACCATAATTCATATGGCAGGGCCCAAGGGTCCACTTCCACCTGGGATTTCCCAGGCGAACGATGCGATATTCGCAGGGACGACCGAAGCGATCGAAAGCAAGTCATGGTGCGAAGGAAGAGGTGATACAGCTTCAATACAGCTTTTGACAAATGACGTGCCTCGATACAAACTCGAGCACAGCCGGTTCGGCCCGAGAACAACCATCCACACGTGTTTGGAAGTCAAGAGAATTATTTATTAATTAACCGTTCTTTAAGATTTTGCTCACTCGGCTGTGCTCTTTCCCCGTCTATCCTAGCTCCTTTTGGTTTCTCTCTGCTCTTCCTCTTGCGCTAACCCCTTCCATCATCAACTTTCTGTGCTTCTTGACACGGCTGTTTCATTTCGGGTGGAACAGCTGACCAGTGCGTATGTAGTCCTTGTCAGAGCGCGACAGATCGCAGCCGGCAGCGGCGCAGCGTGAACTTATTCATCTGGCCGCGAGGCCGCGTAGTCCCCCCCGGCCAATTCTTGGCATATAACAGCGGCGCTTTTGGGCGTTGGAATGTTATTCTTGCGCCCACTTCTCTTATCCTCAAGCACTATTCTATCTGATGCTAGGTTCAAATCTGGTGCACTATCTCTAGGGTTGGCTCTGTCGTCCTGGCACGCCTCTACTCGATACCATTTGTTAAACTATGTGCTTCGAGGCTGCGATAATTCATTCTCCTCGCTCTTGACTCGGTTCAACGTCCTTGCCCCTGGTATGCCTTCGCTGAGCCTCCGCTTTGCTTGCGTGGCTTCAAGTACTCAAAAGGTATTGCTTGGCTCACCCTTGCTCGCTGGATACCGCTGGATGACTCCCCCAACGCATGCTGGTATCCGGTTGCTCTTTTAGGTTACGAGTTCTGCAAGGATTTTCAAGCTTGAATGTCGGAGCGCTTCGTGATCACTAATTTCCGAACCGTGCGTTGGTTTGATTTTAATTTTTTCCCTCCTTCAACTAATGCACAGAACACATGCAAGCAGACTGTTGGTCTATGCCCAATGAGCCGGATATTTGTGTATTTATTGAAAATCTTCTTGGACAGAAGGAAGAGAATGGGTTGGAGCAGCAGTCCTTTCTGCAACGGCCTAAGTATTCTTGATTTTTTTTCTGGTACTCTGTTGAGATGGGACTTGATTTATTTGAATTTTGCTTTATTGTACATGTAGCTGCTTCTTCAGTATAGTTGAAATTTTTGAACCCCGAGTTTGCCTCGAGCACATCAATCTCTATGGCTCAGGTTGTCATAGGGTACAAGATTGGCCTCTCCAATCCATGAATTTTGTAGATGCCGGAGCGAAGCGGCGGCACCTCTTGTTCACTCTATGGAATACAAGGCTGACTCGGGGAAAGAATAAGCACTGTACCGGAAATTTTCGAGGATCGGAAGAATATCTGGATAGTAGGCGGTCGACAAGATCGACCGCAGATGGGAAATGCAGTATGAAGCTCCGGTGCGGCTCCGTCATACGTAAACGGAGCGTGTGGTCTCTCATCACCGACACTGGTATATGCATCGACGCAGGTGGACCAACACACCACGGAAATGTTGAGATTTGTACCAGATGTTTGATACAACAAAGGTTTGAACCTGAATCAATACAGGCTAGTCACTGGGAAGGTGGCAAAACAATGCGGAGAACTGACCGAACTATGTTTGAGCCCGGCGAGCAACCTGCACCAGCGCGAAGGTGGCCGCGAGTTCCAAGATCTCCCCCTTTGAGTTCTGCCGAAAGTGACATCTGCGTGAAAAAGACCGTTTCTCGTGGCTGTGCTCGAAATGCCTTTTTTGACAACTTGGAGAGCGCACACTCGGCCGTGGTTTGAGCCGCCAGTAACAAAAGATCAGCGTAAAGCATCGCACTTGGTATCATCTGTATTTTTTCTCCTTCCATTCTCGCACCACGTCGTGCATCGACCCACATCATGCCCAACGTGAAGGCATCGCACGAGAGCTCGGTGTCCCGTCGAAGGTACGCACGCCGCAGATAACGACATCCCCTCAGTCACACGCGCGCCTCCGTGGCAGCGCAAGATACCACCATCGTACGTCATCATCCCGCTCTCCCCTGTCAATGGTATAGGAGCACTCGAACACGTATAGGCGTGCACCATGCTTCGACACACACTCGTTTCCCTTGCCTCTGCGACATCGCCACAAGCTCCGACTTGGCATCAGCCGGTATCTTGCTCGGGAGCCACGCAATCCCGGACGTACGCGTCGCCCACGCGATGTCGAGGTGCGCCCTGTCATGTGCCCAGCCGCCGACGCCCAGGGATCTCAGCCATCATGCCGCATGCAGCCCCCATATCCTGTGGTCCCTCCACCATGGAGACTCAAACACGCGGACGACCGACATGACACACTTTCTTCACGAGGTCTCAAGTGCGGCATGACTTGAGCGTTAGACAATAGGAGGCGAGGGCCATGTGCGTCACGATCGATTGCCCGGACCTGTGAGGTTATACCTGTGAAGTAGGTTGCGGAATCAGCATTCGCGGCTTGGAGGGGATGGGTCCAAGAGTAATGAGAAAGCATGGCGGGCGACGAAGTGAATAAGCGGGGTGTCGATCTATCGGTGGGGACAGCCCTGCGAGAGGTCCCGAACACCCTACTGCGCACCTTGCGTTGCAGCCAAGCCAAGTACGTCCCCTCTCTGCCTTGACTCGATTCCACACCCAATTGCCGCTGCAGATGAGGCCGCGTCCCATCCCCCTCGTGCAAAACGCCCACAAGCAACTCCTCTCGCCGAAGACAAAAGAGAGAAAGACGGGAGAGAAAAGAAAGAATAGGGCGATAGCAGGAAGCAAGCCAACTTCTGTTCTGCGCAGCGACGACCAAAAGCCAGCTGTCCCCCGACGAAGTACATTCCGTGCGCCGAAGCTTCGAAGCAGAATGGACCCGATGAGCCCGCACCTAAGAGAAAAACTACGCCGCCAGACACACCGCAGGCTGTGGGATGGAGCGCAATGTAGGGTCAGAAACCCTTGGCAGTGGAGGACGACAGGGCGGAAAGAATCTCCCCATCCTTTTCGTATCCCACCTACAGCATGGCGTACCCCGTGGACGCCAAGGGTGGGAGGGTCAAAAAAAAACCTCGTGCGATCAACTTATCCGGCGCGCGTGCGCGAGTGAGGCGAGATGCAGTCGTCGACAGGAGCACTGAGAGAGAACCGAGGGCGTCCCTATCCCACAGCCATCCCTTTAGGCGTCAAAGGGAGCAGGACTCCCACTTGACGAGCCCGAGACGCAACTCCGAAGGGATAGAAAGTGGGAAGCATCCTTTCACGCACGATCCAAAGCACGCGATGAGGAGATGTTTATCCGTACTCGAGACTTGAGGAAATTGTGAATGTCTGGCAATGTCGTGTGGCCAAGATTCCACGAAATAAGGGGTCCTGGTAATTCCAGACCTCGATCGCAGATGTTACACCACAGATCTTGGACTCGCTCGGGCTGCTGGCCACTTGCGCCAGTGCGTGCCACTGGCAGTGAGACAGACGGGATGTCAAGATGTCACACCGACGTTGTGACGACGTTGTGACATCCGGTCACTCTTTTCTTCAACGTCCGTGGCGTTTTCTTTTTCTCAAAGCATAGAAGTGCATGTGCCATCTTCGTGGGCCGCTTTCCCACTCTCGCTCCTTTATTTTTTAACCGCAGGTTTCAGAGACTCTGACGACCGTTGCAGCTCGTAGGTAGGCAACAGATCGCAGGTTACATGCCAAATTCTGCGAATCGGCGATGGCTTTGAAGCTGAATAGCACACGGGCGCATGACCACACATCCTAAGAAAAGAAAAGATCCGGAGTGTTTGTAACAAGTTGATACTGAGATGCATCGCTCCTGTGCAGGGTGCGTGCCTGAATTTATGATTCATGTGGAGAGACGCAGATTTTGGATAGGAACTTTGTTCAACCACAGAGAACTGCCAACCAGATGATCCGCAATTCGAATGAAGTCATCATGATTCTGATTTCGTTGAGGCCCGTGTTTTTGGGGAGCGTTCATGAATACTGCAGCGGCATGCGACTTCGAGCCAGCCCCAGCCAGGACATAATTTACAGGTGGTTCAAGAGAAAACCTTGCCATGCGATACGATAACGAATAGGCAAACAAAGGGTGAAGTCCAAGTATCGACCTATTTTAAGGTTCTGAACAGACGGTAACCAGCTTTTTCTCGCAGCTCGACATGTACACGATGGACTGTGGCTTATTTGAAGGGCAGACGGGGGTTATTATCATCTGGCTCCTTGTCATCGTCCAGCTCGTCGTCGCTCCTTGTCATCTTCCAGTTCTTCTTTTTCGACCTTGTCTTCAAACTCGCCAGTCGCTCGAATGTTGTATTTATGCGCGCTGTCAGTCTGAACCTCTCTGCTTGGCATCACAATTTCAACGCTAAATCCAGGATAATCTCTGGGCTTCTGGGAAGCTGCAGTGCTCTGTCCCATGTCGTCACGAGAAGTAACGCCGAATCTGCCACCTTCAGAGTCGATTGGACAGCGAGTTCAGGCGATCTAACGTGCGTCCTGGTTCTCCTTCTTCATGAACCCTATTGAGTCGGAAACTAATTAGAGAACCATGTAGACCGCTGGCGCAAAGGAAGACAGATGTGCCGTTTACTCACTCCTTTTCGGATGTCAACTCAATGTACAATCCGTCCTTAGTTTGCTGCTGTTCCCCGAGACGGTGGCAAATCATTACCACCAACCACTCAACCAGTTGCAACTTCACTATTGCTACCATTGCCACCAATCCTGACTTCAGTACTCGCTGGACATCCTTCGCAATCCACGACGCTGGCTTCTGCACCGATTCTGTCGCAGTCGGGTGGTGCGACAGGTCCACCGACTCGGAGCTCATCACAATCCACGACGCCGTCATCTTCTGCAACAATTACATCGCACTCAAGTCTTGCCACAGCCCCACCTACTCAGATTTCATCACAGTCTACGACGCCACCCTCTACGGCGACTCCAGCGCAGTCCGCGACATCATCACAGTCTACGACGCCACCCTCTACGGCGACTCCATCGCAGTCCGCGACATCATCACAGCTCACAGCCCACGATACCATCATAGTACCAATGCAGTCCACAATAACAGCACCGTCGATGTTACCGACACGCATGCATACGAGTTCAAAGTAACGTTCTTTTTCGCGCGCCCACCCTATATTTGACACTCGCCAAACTAGAAAGTCGTTCCCTGCGGGAACTATAGTTGGCATCACTTTAGGCGCATTGGTGGCGTGTATTGTAGCCATTTTGGCCGGTTTCTATGCCCATCGAATGGCAATGAAACGGCGACCAAGCGCAAACCCCCTCGAACCGTTTACCGGGACCCGGGGAAATGTCAACAACAACAAGCCACCGTTACCTTTCCGTCAAGACGAAACCAGTGCTAATTCAGCGGAACCACCGCAGGTTAGTTTGCTCATCCTGCCACTCAGGATTATAATATTGACAACGAGAGGGAAAAGGCTCAGGTCGAAGGGGATTTAGCTTTGCAGCTGCGTACTGTGCAGAGGCAGTTGCAAGAGCTGCAGGGCGTCGTTGGGTATAACTCCAGTCGAAATGACATTGTCTGTGGGCAGATGTCCCAACATTCTGAAGGATTGTCGGATTCATCGCCTCCCGGATATAGTTCGACGGTGTAATTCGTGTTTTCTCCTTTGTTTGTTCGTCCCAATTTTGGTTGACGGTCTGAAATTGTGCTTTGAAATATTCTCTGCTGCACGCCTACCCCTTGATTTCGTTGACTGCACTTTGGAAGTAGGGCTGAAGAGCTGCTACAGTGTCCTCCGAGTTCCCAGCGCTACAATAAATGTTCATTCACAAAGACCTTGCCACAACTCGGAATTTTCTGGCCCGTGTACTGACTTCCTGCCATCCATTGGCGTCCAAAGTGGCACAATCTCCAAGGAACTCGAAAGTTTGGCTACAGAAATGAATTAGCTATTTTCTTCCCTCGATATTTCCGTAAATATTGAACTGACCTGTTCATTTTAGTGTGTCTTGAGCGTAATCCTGCGGCGCATTTGGTTCTCACCCCGCAGTTCGTCTTCTCAACGAAACCGGAGGTGGTAGGGAATCATGAGGGTACGTGATTTGAACCTGAAGCTAGGTATGGTTCCGTACAGACTTTCACTTGAACAACCATCTACTTTATGTCCCTTTCTGTCAAGCTCCTTAAGGCGGAAATATCGGGTTCAACTCGTAGAAATATAGCTACTTGAGATCCTCAGACTCTCTGGCGCACGTTTTGTTCACTTTTCGGCGTACACCAGCTGATTGAAAACAGGCTAGTCACAAGGCTTTTGTTGACCTCCCTGCCAAAGAAATCATTCTCAAAATCATGACAGATCATTCAACTTTTCAACGTTGCACCTGTTTCTCAATGTTCAATCACACTGCTCCCGCCCCGGAGAGCCTTAGCCTTGGAATCGAGCTGGACGTCACCGCCGACGGCATTCTCCTCCGTCTCGAACCCTTGCTCGGCCATCTCGCATCTCCTCTCCGACGGCTCTGCCTTCAAGGGTCGCCCGATGATCACATAACCACCCAAATATTGGACCACTTTCCCTCCATCACCAAACTCGTCATTTCGCACCACTGCCGCGCGAGCGGGAAAAACGTTAGTGCATTGCTTGCAACCTTTCCCGTGTCTCCTCTCCCGGGACGCACAGTACTCGCCCCGCATCTCTCCTTCATGGCCTTCAATGTCCGCGAAGCAAATCTGGACCACACAGCCTTTCTGCAGATGGTGTACTCCCGGTGGCACGCAGGCTGCAAATGCACCATCATCGGGCTGATTGGAAATCCGGAGGCTCGACAGCCGGCTGCGGTGCTTCGTACGCTGCGCGCCCTTCAGCCGGAGGGCTTGCATCTCTTGCATCTCGAGCCGCGGACGCAGTTGAATGCGTGCTTCTATTCCTCGTTCTGGGCGCGTTGAGTCGGATTCGGAGTCGGCTGGATTTTTAGTTCACGCGAGGCTCGAAGTGGGCATAGAAATCGACACTGGATTTATGAGCCAGGATCTCGCCCGCCGACAGCACGAACTGCAAGTGGAATACGGACAGAGTTCTGGAGGCAGGTGAACTTCGCCTAGTAGCGCAGCAAAACCTATACAGAGAATATGGTCGGATATATGTTGGATTTAGATTGGAGGCAAGAGGCCTAGGGACTGAGAAGATCCGAGAAGATTCGTTCGACTGGATTTTCGCAACAGGCTTATCTCGGCTTCTTTGTCGCGACTGAGCACTTGGTGAAAACAAGTCATCGTGGGAGCCCGAAACTCATTCCTTCTGGCTGTGAGTCAGGCCAAACTGAGTCGGTAGTTAAAATCCGTAGGAAAACATTTGTTTGGACCGATATTTTTCGCCGAGCTTATCTCAGTTTCTTTTTTGTGTGTTATGAGCACTTGTTAGCTAGTAAGGCAATATCGACGCTCTCTGCAGCAAGGGGCCAAAGACCGATTTCTCGCGTACCCATTCTTCTGAACCTCCATCTGTCAAGTACGTCAGTCCAACCTCTATCGCTTTAGCAGTGTCCGCCGGCGTTCCCCACCCGACCCACGGCGTGATCACTACCAAATGCTGGGCACAAAAATCGGTCAGCCACCAGCACAGCGATATGCGGAAACTGCTCACCGCGCCCATATGTTGTGCCGCGACGGTGGGTGTGCGGAGAGCCATCGTATCACAATGTGCGCGGTACGCCGTCAGAAACGCGTCGATGAGCGCAGACGCGGACGCTGTGGTGTCTGGCCGAAACAGTGTCAAGGTGTGCATCTCTGCGCAGAACTGGCCGATGTCGAGCGCGGCAACCCCTGGTTTGACGAGTTCCCAGTCGATGACGTGCACCCGCTCGAGCGCTGACTCCTCGTTATTGGTGGGATGGAGGGTGACCATGACGTTGCCGGTCCAGAAATCGCCCATGGTGAGCGTCTCGCGCGAGTGGTAGATTTCCGTCGTGCGCTCAGCGATAATCGCACGGAGGGCATCCAGGGTGCTATCGGGGACCGGTGTGGGTAGGCATGCGACGGCTGGGACTTTGTCCGTGGTCAAAGTAGATATGAGGCGTTCGTAAGTGATCCAGGCAGTAATTCTCTGTTGCAATGCGTAAGGGATAAATACAAGAATGATGAGACAACGACCTTGGCTTGTGTGTTCTGATCAAAGGCATCCAACAGCGAGGAGTCGGTGGCACCCCACGAATGCAACCGGCCTAAGAACTGGCCCAACGCAAGGCCGATCTCGCGTGCGACGGCGGGCGATGGTGTCGCCCTCAGCATCAACTCTTTCAAGTTGAGCGACTGAGCGCCACAATCGTCCATAATGATTACATGCCTTTGCTCGTCGAAGTGGTGCAGCTCAGGTACGGTTGCGCCCGATCCGCAGTCGAGCTCTTCCCGGATTTTTTTGAGTGCTTTCGCTTCAAAGGTCTAAGTGCCACGTCAGTCATTGCTTAGTGATCCCGCGGAACTGGTGAGGCCAAAATATGCGCCAGGCATAAAACGCTTGGCTTGGAGGCCCGAACCTATGCGCATGTATTGCACACACCTGTCTTTCCATGGCGGACAGGATTTCGGTGGTAGACAGTACGATGTCTGATTTCGCGTACTTCATTACCAGTGTCGAGCGACCCTTGTACGGCGTCAAGAGGTGGAGGCGGTAGGTAAAGTTGCTATGGTTGCCGCAAAGGAGATTCGCGCTTGTACTAGCGAATTGCGTGGGTGCAAGATATGCTTGCGCTCCAGCGACAGTGGATAGGTCGTGGTCAATGGTCATTGCGAGGGAGAGCGGGGTTGGTAAAGGGGCAACGGTTTTGGAGTCAGTTGGCGGTTCCGGAGAGGTCAGTCCTCTGGCAGTGGGCCTAAAGCGTATCAGATGGTGATGCGTGACAGATACTCATGGAACGGCGAGACTGTTGATCAATCGGATCCTTCAGAGAAGCGCCACTTTACACGGCATGGATAACGGCAGCCGTCGGCATAGTTCGGCATGAGCGCTGCCCTCCAATTCGATCATTCGGTCCCATGGTTCAATGGATCACACTCTCTCAAGAGAAGGAATAGACAATTTCAGAAGTTAATCCAGCACGGGCGTTCAGGATTTGTTCAGGATGTTGCCAATTTGGGTTGGAACTTGAAGCTCGCGGCGACTCGTCGCGGTTGTGCACAAGGGCCTTGCCTCTCCGGCGCTGCTGGACACCTATCACAAGGAACGGCTCCGTTTCATCGCACATGCTCATAGAACTGTATAACAAGTCGCTCGGTGCGATCGGGCCCTGACGGCAAGAAGAACGACGAGGCCTGGGCAGCGGTCACCGGTGCTCTCCAGTGTCCACTTGCTGGGGATTGATTAACTACGGTGGAAGCTCGATCGTGCTGGAAGATAACGCCCCGGTGGCGGGTTCCAGTGCGTACTCGAAGAGTATTAGCGGGCGCGCGCAAGCGGCATATCGGGCCCCGGACGCGCCGAAATACCAGGGATGTGCGAAGGAGCCCGACCGAAGACCGAAACTTGGGGAGCGCAGCCTGCCAGCGCAACGGATTCTAACAGATTGCAGTATGCATGGAGTGCGAATTTTACGTAGCCAAGTAAATTCCTGCGCTAGGCCCTACCCCAATCCGGAATATTGATCCCTCGAGATGGTAGTCCGAAAATCTGAGTAGGTGATAATTCAGTGATTACCGAGTCTGACTAGACATCATCTTTTTAGGCGCAAGTCGTATACTATCCTTCCGTTTCGTTTCCTCGAGATCTGGTCACTTGACATTCAGTTTGTCTTATTTAAGCGACTTTGACCACAACGCCACCCGTGAATTCAGACCTCCTTGGAAAGAAGCGCTGTCCTATATTATTGCAATCCCACTACCGACTTGATTCTGTGGCGGCGCGCGACTAAATCATGATCGGTATCAAGAAACGGTTTCCTAAACAGCCAGGACGTGGATTTTCTCTCTACAGGCATGACAAGATGCCAAAACTGGCTACACCCTGCAGACTGCGGCCCTCGGGATCCCAATCTGCTCAATGCTATAGATGAAGCTGCTGTTCTTCCCAACACCAATACAAGTGACCATGAATCTCCTCGCAGTTTCGCTTCGCCTCGCAGCCGTCGCTACCGTCAAGGCCTCCAGTAGTGAGAATCACCAATGGGCTCCTCCCACAGCCAACGATGTTCGTTCGCCTTTCCCTGGGCTCAATACGCATGCTTACCTTAACGTTGTCGAATGCAGTTAATGTCCTCGCAGCCTCGCGAACCATGGTTATCTCCCTCGGACGGCAAGAACATTTCTATTCTAACGATATTACAGGCTGCAGTTGGTAAATGTTTTGGAGCATGCAAGACCGAGGGACTGATGCTATTTCTAATCCTGGATGGTTTCAACGTCGGGCCCGACACCATCATACAAGCAGCCAAGTTTGGGCTTTTGTTTGGTAACACCCCCATTACGTTGGATCTCGACGCTCTCAAGCTGTAAGTTGCGTCTGAAACTGGACGACAGCCAGCTTTATTGAGATCACATCACAGCCACAATCTTGTTGAGTGCGACGCATCCATCTCGCGCGGCGATCTTGCCGTGACTGGGGACAACCTTCACTTCAACGAGACAATCTTCACCAATCTCGCAAACGCTAACCCTAGCGTGGATTATTACAATGCCTCATCTGCTGCGCATGTTCAAGACGAAAGGGACGAACCCCAACATCACCGATACGGCAAAAGAGGTCGACTTGCGCACCCGCGAATCGGCTCTGTATCTGAGTGCGATGGGGAATCCTATCACTGGCGTCGCACCCAAGAAGTATGTCCTAGAATTTTACTTTTTCTTCATACAGGCTCTGACAGTTGTGCCAAGCTTTGTTCAAATCTTCTTTAGGGACGAACGTCTGCCCATTGCGGAAGGGTGGAAGAGGTTGAACATGACCATCACCGCGGAATCGCTGAACCCGATTCAAAACCAGATCTTCTTTGTTTCGAATTACACGGG
Organism: Mycena galopus ATCC 62051; assembly: GCA_014925785.1. Taxonomy (NCBI): domain Eukaryota; kingdom Fungi; phylum Basidiomycota; class Agaricomycetes; order Agaricales; family Mycenaceae; genus Mycena; species Mycena galopus. The sequence goes on from WIQG01000047.1 coordinate 867,676, forward strand.
ACCCACCCAGCCTTGCAAGGCTCTCGTCCTCGGCCCAAACCTCACGATTTAATATAGCGCACATGAAGTCATCCTTTGGCTAAAGCTAAATAGTTCACTGACCGCTGTTATGCTTACACCACAATACGTTTCTGCATGGATAACCATTATATTGCTCGAACATACTGATCGCTCAACTGTTTTAATGCAGAACAAAACCGATTTGTTAAATCCTCTCATACAAACAACGAAGTATCGCATGGGCTCTGTGAAAATGTACTTCGGGGGAAAGAGTTAAACTTGGAGTGCATACTGTTGGGCCTGGTTGAGATCAAGGAAGAGAAAAACAAGCGGGGTGACGCGAACTCAGTGTTATCTCTGAGTCTTTCAGAGGCAAACGAAGTCGAGGTAAGCGAGAGTTTGCTTACACAAAGGATCAAAGTTTAGCCAGTGTCGATAGATACACAGTGCTTGTTGCTCTTCCCTGGTATGTTTCGAGGCTCAAAACTAGTTGTGTACCAAATTGCAAATTGAACATGAATCGAACTTGAGAGTGCCGAGCCCGAAGGCATGGGAGGTAAATTGCAAGTTTGTCACTTCGCTGGGACTGACACTTTGCGCGTGGGACCACGCCGCGAAATAGAACATGAGTCGACTCCTTGGAATTCGAAAGCTCGACACGTGACTCCGTCGGCGCGTCAGAATTGGACAAGCACGCGCAAACAAGCTCCTATTTCTCCACGTCAAGTGATTGTGGCATTACCCTACTGTCACCAGTGTCATATGGATCCCACAAAAATGCATGATAGCCGTGGCGAGAATTGAACTCGCAAATCTCCAGCTGATCTCAGAGTGTCAGAGTATGCTGGCGTCATACCATTGGACTACAGGGCGGTAAAACGGACGCAGGAGAAACTGCTATGATTGAAAGTTGAGAAAGGTCCCATCGTCTTCTGCGGACTTTAGCTCGGAAATTTGAATAGCTCTCGCTCTGGGCAAGGGTCTGGGTGGGATTGGTGATGAGCCCCAGTGAGGATTAAATGAGATCCGGAGTGAAAAAATGTGGTATAGACAGAAGTTCTCATGTAAGCTCATATTATCTCGAAAATGGCACTAATTTTGGTTACTTGGCGAGATGCATTGAGATCAGTCGAGTTATGTGTCATTCCTTCTCATTTGATCACTCCTGCATCACGCTTGGCTGTCACGCGCACACGGAATGGATTGGGATGATATGGGATGTCTTGAATATCTCCTCCAAGGGGCACTCGGGATTCGAATGCCGGACAGGGGGTGGGGGGGGGGGGAGGTCCCGACCAAGGCCTTAAAAATCTTTTTATAGTAGATTTCAAACTAAGCTAAAACAGTGTTTTAAACTCATCTGAAGCTATGGGAAGGCCTGAGAGACATGTATTAGGTCACCTTGAGTGTCTGCAAGGTCCCACTACCCTTGGTAGACCACGCAAAAATATCTTTGTAATTTAAAGGCAGTTAAATAGGCACCAAAGTTGTCAAAAAGATATATTTGAGTCAGTTTCCAGTTCAAATAAAATGTCTTATGGTCAGTATACACCCAAAGACCTGTGGGCAGAATGTACTTCGCGGTGGCCTATTCGGGCAGGCAGCGGCTTGAGAGCGGCCATCAGGTGGCGATGCACGGGCACATGACCCGGGGAGGCGGTCCGGCGCTACCCATGGGAAACTCCTTCCCTATATAGGGGGGGAGGGGGGGGGGGTCTGGCCGAGGTCCTTAAAAATCTTTTCGACCCCCTATCCGTTATTTGAATCCCGAGTGCCCCTTGATCTCCTCCCTCAATCCATCTCAGTTCATAACATATGCCAAGCCACGATCTCAGAATCAAACGAGAAAAAAAGAGATGTATTCAAATAACTACGATACAAAATCATCCCCCCGACCGTTGTGCACTGTCATTGGATGCCAACCGCCTATGGAGTGGGACTTCAGAGAATAGCTTGGATGTGTTGTCGAATATCTTGAGTAGCAGGTATGTGCGGGAGCATCTGAAGCTTCTGTAGATGCATGTGAGATAGAGCCCAGATGACAGCAAGGAGTACGTTACCAATTCTTTTGAGTACATCTCGTAGGCATATGTAGCACAAATTGAGATATGGTTGTGAGGATGTGGAGAGGAAGCAACATACCTGAAGCAGACCCGGATTCTCGGTCGCCAGACTCGGCCAGTGCAGGGTAAATTCGTGAGAGGACCCCCCACCTCATCAGCATATACAGCCATGTAAAGATTCCTATGTAAAATGACGCACAGCACAACAACCACAGATTATAAGGCACGTACCATGGAGTGAAATGTATTGGGTTAGGCCTGCGTGCCTTCTTTGAAGCGACTGACACCGTGGGTTCCGTAGCAGGAGGCGCGGCAGCTGTCACCGCAGTAGGTGTGGAGGATGGTGGCGGCGATGGTGGCGGCAGTGGTGGTGATACGGTGACGAGGGAACCCCAGCGACGATGCGAGAGCGAGGAAGGAGAAGGGTTGGGTATGTGTCGGGCTACAGTAGCGTGGTGGCCACGTAGGGAGCGGGCAGGGAGGGAGAAGGCCGCAGCAGGAGGGGAAGGGAAGAGGGTGGTGGTGGTGGTGGTCATCGATGAGCACTGCAGTTGACTGCAACGTCACGACTGCGGCACCAGTTCACAGACTCCATACACACTCTGGAAACACTGGAACCGGGACCTAAATAGTGCCCAAGCCGGCGTTACAATCATCGCAATAACCTCCAAGCGGCCTGCGTTCTTGGGTACACATTGGTGAATTCTTGAGGGAGTGAGATCATAGACGCCGATGTGGCAAACAATGTCAGCTCAAGACGATCATTTGTCTAACTTCAACTGTCCGGCCCAGATGGGACAAAAATTGGATAGGATAAGAGCGCTGGTGAAAATAAATGGTCTCGGAAACAGACGGAGGGAACCGTGTGGTCCTTTATATAAAATCCAGGTAAGAAAGGATCCAGACCGCGTTGGAGAATTCGAAACATCCCAAACCTCCATCAAAGTGAATTTCGTGTAGATAAAGATGTGGATGCCCATGGATGAAGTAGTCGAAGTCGTAAAGGAAATGGAGGGGAGTGAAGACATGCACTGCCCAAAATTGCTGTTCCAAACAGAAAAACAAGAATGCGTCCTTCTGTGAGCAGGCTTTAAATACAATGAGATACCGTCGATCGGAGGACTAACATATATATATTGGAAGAAGGAAAGGAAACGCACCGGCGAATATACCGCATCTATTCCGGGCGGCGAGGGGCCGGGGGGCTAGTACACACAAACATTTTCCTAAGTACGAACGAAGGGAAAGAGCTGCACAAAGACGCACAGGTGTATATACCTTACTCACAACATCTTCCTTCACATACGGCGGCGGCGCGTAATCTGCGGCTGTCGCGGGTGGGTACTCGCTCCCCAGAGGCGGCGGTGCATACGAACTGCTTCCGTACTGCATCCCGTGCGGGAAGCAGGAGGAGGTGAGTGGGTGGGCCCTGGTGGAGCCGGGACACAGGTTCGTGTGGCACCGGCGGTGGCTCGGACAGTTGAAGGTTGGTTTTCGTCGTTACGGTCAGGAGCAAAGGCGTCACTCCATACATTTCGCCTCGCTCGATACATTTCAAAGGTGTTGTGACAGCGGCAAACACCGCCACCCTCTATTGAGCCCAGAGCAGCGGGCCTGACTGAGTGGGAGGACTTGCTGCAAACTTGGAGTGGCGGTGAGGTGCAACTGCCGAGCTGGTGAGGCTCGGCCCATACCAAGTCGCCCTGGTGCACCTCGGACTGTTCTCTCGAAGCACAGATGTCGGCGAAAGAGCTGCACACGAAGTTACGGCGGTGCGCTCCGCCTGCACCTCATTGACGCGCCGATGCTTATGGAGATGTCTTGCGCTCCGTAGAGATCTGCCAATAATTCCTGGAACCCTACTTAACTAGGATGGAACGATAACCCAGAGCAAATTGGTGCCTCTACTGTAGTATTTCGTTCAATTTGTAAGGCGGTTTGGTGTGTGACACCATCGAACCTTTCGTAACTGAGCCCCTTTAGGGAATTTGATCCGCCGGCAGCTCTCTGCTAACCTCGGCTGGCTGCTAAGGCCAACATCGCCTCTGTAACACAGTGACTTACGAAATTTTTCGTCGATTTTTGGGGTGTGATGCGTGACCACACGAATTGAACGAAATACTACAGTATTCGGAGAAATTGCTGCTCCTACATTGTCCTTTGTAGTAGTAGAAACAGAAGGAAAAAATATAAAACCAACTAAGTGTGGTCAAGATCGAAAAGTCTCTGCAAAGTCTTTTTGGAAATCCTGTCTCGATAAGGCAATTGAAACTTTCCTTAAATGGGCATAACCCCATTCTGGCTCTACCACACGTGCCGTTTAGTGCTGCTGGGAGCTGGAGTTGGCTCGAGCCAAGTTCAGCTCGCCTCAGGCGATTACCATATCGGGTGCCTCGAGCTGATGCCAACTCACCTCGGCTCGAGCTGGCTCTAGCTTCATCAAATCCCACTTCCTTTTATAGTATGCAGCGACAATGCCCGAGGTTCAATTGTGCTGGGAGAATGACCCCAATAATATTGATTTTGCTGTCGGGTGCCTTTGACTGGCCCAAATTTTGAGACCCCGCCAAAAAACATGCACCAGGTCTTTCGTGATTTCTGTGATATCAGCATACAGCGTGTCAAGTTGATCCAGTAATTTGAAAGGAGAAACATGAGGTTAGAAGCCAGAATCTTTTTTTAGGATTCAAAACTTGAATATAATTATGCAGAGATGTTATTTGGAGCAGAACACATCAACTTGGGATACATGTAAATTATTTTGCCCTTGACATGAAATCGGGCTTCTGTGGCCGCAAATTGAGGCATTTGAAGCGGGAAAAAAATTGGAGAAGGTTTATCGACTCTGTAGATATTGAATATAACACCTCTCAGGATCTGTAGAGCATAGAACATTTAACAGGGTGAGCTGTGAAGAGGCTGGAGTACCGTGGGACGCTGGCTTTCCTTTTATGGTCAAGCAGCTCGAGCTGGCTCGAGGTCAGCTTGGGTGCCTCGGGGTGACCCGAGTTTGATGGCCCATCAGCTCGAGGCAGCTTCAGCTCAGCTCCCGGCAGCACTAGTGCCGTTTCGTCCTCATCACTCAAAATGTTGCTTTTTCAAAATCCTGTCCCAAAATGGCAATATACCGTTTCCCAATCGGGACAGTGTACGTAATGGTCCCAACACATCAGTTACAGGTCTCCGGGAAGTCTTTTGAAAATTGCTGTCCTGATATGGAAATCGAAACCTTCCTTATAAGGAACGATATCCATTTGGATGAAGATCAAGCAGCGTCGACCCCATCAGCCAAAGTCTGCCTTTTCGAAATGTTGTCCCAAAATGGAAAGACTCGCTTTCCCAATTGAGACCTCACGTGTGACTTGTATTCTCATCGACCCCTCAATGTTGAATGGATTTTTGCGACGGAAACACAGACACAAGCTGAACACATGGTACCACCACTTGTCTTTCCGCCACCTTGACCTACTCAGTGCTCTGCCGCTGAATTTAAAGATCTTCCTGGATAAGGAAGTATCCATGTGACACTACCCACAGCCCCACACCCCATTTCACAAAAAGGCCTTGAGAAATACGATGATCAATGTGCTCAGAAACAACACTAAAACAACAAACTTTATATCCTTTCAGATATAGCAATGGTACGCTCGAAACCAGTAAGGACACTATTTTCCGAACACCACGACCAAGAGGACACAAGAGATACAGTTGAGACTAGGTGAATCCGACGAGTGTCAGTCCCTGACCAGGGCCTTGACAAAGGTTGGAGGGAGAGGAACTATCTCAAGTAGAGATACGAACGTCTTGCCAAAGTAAATATAACCAGGTTCACATCCAAATAATATATACTTGACGGAGTCTAAGGGGATATGAAGCTTCTCAGCTATGAGACGACTAGGTCTTATCTCAAGTAGAGATACAGACACCTTGCCTAAGTCAATACCACCAAGTTATGCACCCAGCAGTATAGACCAGACGAAGTCTTGGTGGATACGAAGCTTCTCAGCTATGGAACACAGCAAAGTAGTGGTGGTGGTTGTGTCCGAAGACGAAGGCGGAACTAAGTGTCCCCGTAGCGAGTGTGACTCGAAAGTCCGTAGCAAGTCTTGGCTGTCAAGCCTGTAGCAATCCGTTTCCCGTTTCCGTAGCAATCAAAAACCGTTTCCGTAGCTATCACAACTCAACAATCAGATTCCTTAGCCAACAAAGCTTCGACATTGAAGTCTATTGTAAAGGTTTCTCCAAATCCAACCCAATCGCAGGCATATAGCCCACTAACCGGCGGGTGGTTCGGTGCCCGCAACTACAACTACCCTGGGTATATATGTAAAGTAAGTCTAGCATGTGAAAGTCCGTATTCGTGTCCATTATTATGTACAAGGGCCGAGTCCACCCATATCCTGCTTGTTCAGCTCATCCCAAGTCCGTTTATCCGTCGGAACATGTTCCGCCCTCAAAGTCCCATTGGTTGGGCGATAGATATTGCTGAAGCCGTCTTACTCAGACGACCGGCATGCTTATACATGCATGTGCTGCAATGATGCCATTATCCCCTGGCGATCACAGATGATGCCTTGCCATATCCTGTGAGATATGGGTTGCCCCCTCGCTCTACTATCCAGATTTGAATAGTAGACAGCCCGTGGCTTCCTAGCCATACCCATATTGCATGGGTTCCCACTATGGGTTCTTGGAGACTAGCCAGACTGGATTTGCCTGACCATCAACAATCCCATCAAAACCTCGGCTACCGCTTTGGGTTACTTCGAAACCCATCGGTCAGCAACTCCCTCTGCCCTAGCTGGTCAGATGATCCAACACGTCGACGTTACAGGATGCAAACATCACACATCCCAACAAAACACATCAGTCCGAGTCGTCCGAGTCAAAGTCAGCGAAGACTTCAACGTCTAAGTCCATATAAGTGTTTGTGGGCTACACATTCCTTTACATGTTTCAAGGCAGGTGCTTGCCAGCCATGTCTCAGTAGTCCGGATACATAACCCGCTACCCTGTGTATATATCCCTGACCAACTACTCCGGACTTGAGCAATGGCGCTAAGGTCTTGGATGTCCTGCCTGGTCCGAACCTGAAATGCGCAAAACCTGCATTGTTTAGGTATGGTTCATTTCCAGACAGTTCAACGAAGCAGGTACACGGCAACTGTATGTCATTTTTCTCTCTCAGATACTGCAGCGCCT